>JARQOD010009618.1:0-30653 GCA_033576555.1 Oophaga sylvatica
CCCTTGTTCTGTTCTTAAAATGGTGGATGCTGAACTGCTTCTCAGCCCCCTCATACACAATCATTATGTGGCACTGCTGGGCTCAGTCAGAGGCATCAGATTGAACTAGGCTGTCCTGAGTCATTCTCAATAGAACATTTTGTTCAGCAGTTCATCTAGTTCATTTAGTTCAGAGGTCACATGATGCATTTCCTATCAGCTCCTCACAGGATAGGGTGGAGAAAAACTGAACTAAATGAACTAATCTTTTGAACTAATCTTTTCAGTGAACTAGTTCAATGGTGAACTAATCAACAAAATTAACTAGATTTCCCATCACTAATGGTGTACACCTTGGTGACGCTGTCACAAAACTTCGCCACATTTGTAACATACAGCTCTTGCCCTGTGCAAGGCGCTGCTTGTGCTCCCTCTTGTTGCAGAGGTGTCTACAATGCCTCGACGCACAGAGCTGCTTTGTAAAGCAGTAGCAGCAGCAGCGCTCTCGGCTGGAATGGAGAACATTATGGATTTCAACAGTGTGTCTTGTCCTCCAGCATTTTACGGTCCTGGTTCAACGGTGTGATGAGGCTTTGTAAGTTGTCCCGGTAATGAGGGTCTAGGAGGGTGTACACCCAATAATCTGACGTGGTGAGAATGTGGCGGCGGTCGTTTCTCAGGAACTGCAGCATGAAATCAACCATGTGCTGCAGACTCACAACTGGCCAACAAACGCTGTCCTCTGGAAGAGCGTCACACTAATAGATTTTGTAAATTTAAAATAGAAGAAAGCAGCAGCAATTTTTGAAAAATTACAAGTATGAGCCAGTGACAGACACTCAGCAGAGTACACGCTGCGGTGGTTGAAGTAAGTGGAGCGGGATCTACATTCCTACAAAAAAATTAAAGCTCAGACTAGAGTGAACACTGAAACACAACTGTTCACTTGCTGTGAAAGGCCTTTTTGTGGACTTCTATTATGTTTGCAAGCAATGTATTGTATTTTGATGGAAGAGCGTCACACTAAAAGATTTTTGTAAATTTAAAATAGAATAAAGCAGCAGCAATTTTTGAAAAATTACAAGTATGAGCCAGTGACAGACACTCAGCAGAGTACATGCTGCGGTGGTTGAAGTAAGTGTAGCGGGATCTACACTCCTACAAAAAATTAAAGCTCAGACTAAGTGAACACTGAAACACAACTGTTCACTTGCTGTGAAAGACCTTTTTGTGGACTTCTATTATGTTTGCAAGCAATGTATTGTATTTTGATGGAAGAGCGTCACACAAAATAGATTTTTGTAAATTTTAAATAGAAGAAAGCAGCAGCAATTTTAGAAAAATTACAAGGATGAGCCAGTGACAGACGCTCAGCAGAGTACACGCAGCATTAGTTGAAGTAACTGGAGCGTGATCTGCACTCAAAAAAAAAAAAAAATCACAGACTGCAGTGAACACTGAAACACAACTGTTCACTTGCTGTGAAAGGCTCCTTTGTGGACTTCTATAGTGTTTGCAACCAAGGTATTGTATACGGATGGAAGCACGTCACACTATTATTTCAATTACATGGAGCAGCAAGAATTACACTGAAGAAAAAAAAAAGAGTCTGTGAGTGACACGTGCAGATGCCTACAGACAGTGTTGCATACAGAGCAAACTGCAGCGTCACCTGCACTCACACACACCTTGCAGAGCTGTTAAAACAACACTGCAGGCAAAAGGAAGCTTTACACAGCCTGTTGTAAACTAGCCTGCCTAAAGCACAGTACACTAAATCGCAATCTCTAACTGTCCCTCAGAGTCAGCAGAGCAGCGTTCTTTCCCTAACTGAGTTCACAGCACAGTGATGCTAAAATGGCGGTGGCGCCTTTTATACTGCATTCTGACATCATTTCAGCATCCAATCACAGCCATGTCATTAGTTAACATGACCGCAGCAGTACAGGATGTGCCCACACTTCTTAGGATTCCTCATTGGCTGACTATAATCACATTGCCTCTCAAAGAATTATGGGAACTTCCGATTCCGGTATACGATATATGAAAAATATCGGAACTAAGTATCGGAATTCCGATACAGCTAATATCGGCCGATACCCGATACTTGCGGTATCGGAATGCTCAACACTAGTAAAGACTCCTACTCAAACATGCATTTCTCCAACTTTGCATAGAGTGAGTTCGCCCGTAACAGGTCGAAGACTTTGCAGACATCCCTCTGGTGAGAGTCAATAGCTGGAGAAAAGATGAGAATATCATCCAGATAGACTACTACAGAGGTGGAAAGCATATCCCGGAAGATGTCATTGACAAAGTCTTGGAAAACGGCTGGGGCATTACAGAGCCCGAAGGGCATCACCAGGTATTCATAATGCCCATCCCTGGTATTAAAAGCCGTCTTCCATTCGTCCCCCTCACGGATGCGAATCAGGTTATAAGCACCACGCAGATCTAATTTAGTAAATACCCTTGCTCCCCGGAGCCTATCAAAGAGCTCAGAGATCAAGGGCAACGGGTACTTATTCTTAATGGTGATGGCGTTAAGACCTCTGTAATCTATACACGGACGTAATTCTCCACTCTTCTTCTGCACGAAGAAGAACCTTGCTCCTGCTGGTGACACCGACTTCCTAATGAACCCTCTTGCCAGATTCTCCTGGATATATTGAGACATAGCCTCCGTCTCAGGAAGAGAGAAGGGATAGACCCTTCCCCGAGGAGGTTCTGCTCCAGGCAAGAGGTCAATAGGACAGTCGTAGGGACGATGGGGTGGCAGAGTCTCTGCAGCCTTTTTAGAGAACACGACTGCATATGACTGATAGCACTTGGGAAGAGGAGAAAGATCTGCGGGTATCTCTGTAGTGGTAACCTGAATGAACTCCCTGACACATCTGTCCTTACATGACTCACTCCAACCCAGTATCCTACCGGAGGTCCACTCAATATGAGGGTAGTGGGAACGGAGCCAGGGTACTCCCAGTAGGATTTCGTATATTCCCTCTGGAAGGACCAGAAGGGAAATAATTTCCTGATGGGAAGGGGGTACACATAAAGTAAGAGGGACAGTCTGATGTGTAATTGGCGAGGGCAATGTCAACCCATTCACTACCCGGACAGTCACTGGTTTGTCGAGCTCTACCAGATGTATTGCGTAGCAACGAGCAAAGGTGGATGACATGAAATTCCCCTCTGCTCCTGAGTCCACACAAAGCTCGACTGTAAGTGTGGAAGAGTCTACAGTGACTGTCCCTTTAAATGTCATCTTGGAGGAAAATGCCGCTGTCTCTAGTGAACCCCCTCCCAGGGCCATTAGACGCGATCGCTTCCCCGATCGCTGTGGACATTTGTTGGCATAGTGTCCTGTCTGCTGACAAAGGTTACAGACCACAGATACTCGGACGACTCGAGACTTAGGTCCTGCACGAGGAACCTCTGTGGCTTTTTGGGGTTCAGACGCCAGATTGGGGATTCGAGAGGTTTGGCAAAGGTGGGAGCCAACCGAATCCTCTGCCTACACTGGGCCCGCTCCAACCTCCGCTCGTGAAAACGGAGGTCGATGCGGGTAGATATTGGAGCTAAGCTTCTCCAGTGTGCCGGTAATCTCCCTGGTAGCCAAAGCGTCTTTAACATGGTCAGCCAGTCCTCGCCAGTAGACTGGAATGAGAACTTTATCCGACCAGTCTAGCTCTGAGGCCAGAGACCGAAACTGGACGGAAAACTGACTGACCAAAGACGAACCCTGTGCCAATGCCAGCAGTTGTAGCGCTGTATCGTAGGTGACCAGAGGTCCTAAAAAGACCTTTTTAAGAGCCTCCAGGAAATGAGGAGCACTCCGCACCACACGATCATCGCGCTCTCACAGCGGCGTTGCCCACTCCAACGCTCTGCCCGAGAGTAAAGACAGTAAAAAACCCACTTGTGCCTGATCCGTGGGGAAATGTGCAGCCAGAAGCTCGAGCTGTATAGTGCACTGACTCACAAACCCCGACATTGCATGCTGTCACCGGAAAACTTGTCAGGAAGCGGGAGGTGGGATAATGTAGGGGCAGAGGTGGCAGAGGACAAACTGGCTGCAGCCACGCTAGCAGCCTGAACAGCGACTGCGGTAACATCCACAGCTGAGGTTGTGCGCTCAAGTGCCGCCAACCTACCTTCCAGCTGCTGGATGTACTGCGGTAGACGCTGGTCATCCGCCATTTTACTAGCCAGACCCTGGCACTAATATTATGTTAGGGTCTGCGGAACGCACCAAATACATGATGTAGAGAGGTGCGTTCGCAGCCCGGGGTCCACCGTGCAGGCGGAACCTGCTGCTAGCAAAGTGGCGCAATAAACGAACTCTGTTATCTCGCAGAGTCCCCAAAATAAACGCCGTAACGCGCTGTGGCAATATGTGCGAAGTCTGTTATTCCACAGAGCCGCTAGAAGGAGTGCCTCAGCGCTATATGTTGATGTGTGCGAACTTACTTAACACCACTGAGTCTCAAAATGAACACGCTAGGGCACTGTCTAGCGCTGAAAGCGAACCCTGTTGCGTCACACAGCTGCTGAGACTAACTTCTGTGTCCTGTCAGGCACCCAGGTACACAGTTGACTGCTAAGCGAACATAGAGCGTGATCATGCGCTAATGTCCTCGCGGGAGTCACCCGCAATCTATGGCGTCTGAATGCCAGGCCCTGAATACGGCAATCAAACTCCTCATTGGTTATGCCGGTAATCTAGGGCATCTAGGACACCGACCCTGACCAGCTAGCATACCAAGCTCCTCACCGATTAAGTCGGTATTGTAATGGCGTATTTCAGCCGCCCTAACCACACACAAGCATGACCACACTGGCACAAAGCATATAGCGATTGATATTAGCGCATGACGGCCCAGCCATGCCACCCTTTTATAGCAACAGCTACAGGACCTGCCAGAAACAAGGACCAATGAGAAACTGTTACAAAACACATGCAGTTTCAGGACCTTCCTGGCGGACCAATAGGAGCTGCTGCAGTACCTGAACATGTGACCCCTGATCTCCAATGAGAGATCTTACCCTGGGCATGCTCAGAAAGGGAAACGCAGGACTTCATCCCAAAGACGTCTGCTCCAGCACTGGCTATAATAACAGATCCAGGAGAGGCAGCAGCAAGTCTCTGCACAGTACTGGAATGGGCAAGACCCTGGGACTGACGTCTCTGCTGAGCAGGCTCCACTGCAGCCGGAGACGAATGGAGGACCGCAGCGGGACTGGTTCGAGACTCCCCTTGTGCAGCAGTGGGAACTTGAACCCTAACAACATAGGGCATGATTTTCCTTTAAAAATATTCACTTCCTGTTGAATAGTAGATGAATCACTTATATATTTTCAACCATTTTTTTATCTCTTAATGTCATCCTTATATTAAACCCTTAAGGACCCAACCAATTTGAGGCTCAAGGACTATACAACAGGATTTTTTGTTTGCCTACCAACTCTCTACATCATAACTACTATTTTTAAATTGTATTTGCTATTTAAAGGAGTATTGAAGCCTGAAGAATTTATCATCTATCTAGATTACACTTCCTTGTAGTCTTAACACAGCACTCAGCATGGGTTAATCTGCTCTAATGAGAGCTCCTGAATGAGAGCTCCTGAAGCATTTAGGCTCTTAGCTATGCACTGTTAGCCATTCCCATCTCCTATATAAACTGGGTCCTAGCTAGCACTCATTAGAGATAGCTTATGCTGCATGGCCGGAGGTTGTTGGTTACTATAACACAAGGTGTTTGGTGGGTATATCTGTGACTGTTGCTAGTTTTTTGAGTGTGTAATAACTCCCTTTCTTCTCCTACTATGGTTTAACCCCTTCCTCCGCTCCCCAAAGCATTATTCTGTTGTATGTGTGAGTATATTTGTATGTTTATTATTTTTAATTATCACTGTTTGCATAACTTTCTTAGTCTGGTTGGTGCACAACGGTGTACTACTACTTCCCTCCTCCCTGGGTGTGAAAGGGTATAGACTGAGGGTGGACTCACAAGCTTAGGCAAGGTACGTGGCCAAGGCATCTTCACCATCACAAGTAATCCTTTGAACAGAATGAGCTAGGGCGCCCCTAATGTTAGGGTCAGGGAAGGAGCCACTGGTCCCTGTGCATCCAGCAACAGAGTTGGAACAATAATTTTGCAATGCTCTGTCAGGAGCTGTCTGGAGATGTTTATGCAATATTGTATGGAATCAAAGTAATCTTGACATCTGTCTTCAGTGAAGGATCATATCACACCTTTGTCATTATAAGTATATGAAGAAAAAATATTCTGGAGAGAAACAGAAGAATCTGCTTCTATAGCAGTGGGAAAAAGGCAAAACAATACAAAATGCAAGACTTTTTTAGGGACCGCATCACATGTTAAATGACTTTGAGGAGCCTATGTGACAGAATATATACAGAAAATTACACCGTTATAAAAACTGCACCCATCAAGGTGCTCAAAACCACATTCAAGAAGTTTATTAATCCTTCCGGTGTTTCACAGGAACTGAAGCATAGTGTAAGGAAAAAATGAACATTTTTCTTTTTTCACACAAACTTTATTTAGACCCACATTTTTTTTATTTTCACAAGGGTAACAGGAGAAAATAGACCCAAAAATTTGTTGTGCAGTTTCTCTTGAGCACAGAGATATCCCATATATGGGGGAAAACTACTGTTTGGGCACACAGCAGGTCTTGGAAGGAAAGGAGCACCAATTGACTTTTTAAATGCAAAATTTGCTAAAATCATTAGCAGACACCATGTCATGTTTGGAGAACCCCTGATTTGCCTAAACAGTGGAAATGCCCCACACGTGACCCTATTTTGAAAACTATACCCTTCAAGGAACTAATCTAGATGTGTGGTGAGCACCTTGAACTCTTAGGTGTTTCACAGCAGCACGTAGAGCCATGAAAATAAAAATATATATTTTCCACAAAAATGGTTTCTAGCCCCAAATTTTGCATTTTCACATGGGTAACAGGACTAATTGAACCATACGATTTGTTGTGCAATTTTTTTTGAGTGTGCCAATACCCAATATATAGGGAAATAGTGATAGGCGAGCACTAAAATGCTTGGGTGCTCGTTGCTCGGGTTGAGCATATTGGAATGCTCTGGTGCTCGACCCAAGCAACAATGTAAGTCTACGGGAAACCCGAGCTTCTTTGCCACGACCCTCCCGGAGTTCTTTTTAGGGTATCAAAACATTGGAAATCTATGAGAACAGTGCTCAAATGACATGAGAATATAATGAGGAAGACCCCTGCAAGCATTTCTGACTCATAGATCACTGCTGTGAACAATGTTGTTAGAGTGTTATGCCACTTTTACAGGCTCACACAAAAAACATACAAAAACGAAGCTAAAATGGATTTTCCTGGGAAATATGTTAAGAAAAATCCTTTCCAGGGTAATGATTTGTATGTAAGGCAAAATAAATAACCCCAAAAAAATGTACCTCCACCACTTGGGCTATGTTCACATGTAGCATTTTTGATGAGTTTTTCAACATTAGCATTGCTTTCAACCCATACAAATACATTCACAGAGAAATTTAATTTTAACATTTAAGAAACCTTAGCTGGCCATGTGGTGTGTGACACCTCATCAGACACATCCTGTTTCATTAGTTACAAAGTCTATTTTTATAGGGGCATCAGGCGGTATTAATTTTCTTATTTTTTTACTTCCATACTGAATGCCCATGAAGTGAATGCAAGGCCTGCCCTGCCACAAACTTCCACGCCCCCCAATAACCCTTAGAACCGATGTCCTGGATGGCTACATGAAACCAAAGTTCCCATTATTTTTCATTTGGTACTGCCAGATTGTTTGCCTATACATCGAATGCAAGGCCTGCCCTGCCCCAAACTTAAACGCACCTCAATAACCCTTTGAATCGACATCCTGGATGGCTACATGAAACCAAAGTTCCCATTATTTTTCATTTGGTGCTGCCATGCTGTTTGCCTATACATCGAATGCAAGGCCTGCCCTGCCCCAAAGTTTCACACACCCCAATAACCCTTTGAACCGACATCCTGGATAGCTATATGAAAACAAATTTCCCATTATTTTTCATTTGGTACTGCCATACTGTTTGCCTATGCATCGAATGCAAGGCCTGCCCTTCCCCAAAGTTACACACACCCCAATAACCCTTTGAACCGACGTACTGGAATGCCACATGAAACCAAAGTTCCCATTATTATTTATTTGGTACTGTCACACTGTTTGCCTATGCATTGATTGCAAAGCCCGCCTTGCCACAAAGTTACACGCACCCCAATAACAATTTGAACCAACGTACTGGATGGCCACATGAAATCAAAGTTCCCATTCTGCTTATTTTTATCAATATTATAAGTTCCCATTAATCTGTATTTGGTACTGCCATACTGTTTGCCTATGCATTGAATGCAAGGCCTGCCCTGCCCCAAAGTTACACGAACCCCTATACACCTTTGAACCAATGTACTGGATGGCCACATTAAAGCAAATTTCCCATTATTATTTATTTGGTACTGCCATACTGTTTGCATATGCATTGAATGCAAGGCCTGCCCTGCCTCAAAATTAAACACTCCAATAACCTTTTAAACCGACGCACTGGATGGACACCTAAAAGCATTGTTCCTAGTAATTTGGCACTCCCATACTGTTTATCTATGCAATGAATTGTTGAGCCTGAAGAACCTGCATTGGAGAATGTCAGTGTTGAGGATGAAGACCCGGCAGTGGAGAATGTCAGTGTTGAGTATAGAAACTTGCAGTGGAGAATCTCAGTGTTGAGGCTGAAGAAACTGCTGTGGACAATTGCAGTGTTGAGGCTGAAGACCCGGAAGTGGAGCATTTCAATGTTGAAGCTGAAGAAACTCAAGTGGAGAATTGCAGTGTTGATGATGAAGACCCAAAAGTGGAGAATTGCATTGTTGAAGAATCTGACCAACCCCTAGAGTTCTCATTATTAGGAACTGGGTCTCCCATACTGTTTGGCTATGCAGTGAGTGTGTAAGGGAATGAAAAATGTTATTATTTTATCTTTTACCTCTTTCCTGTATTTTACTAGTACTGTTACACATTCATGTATATTACCATTATGTGTTTCACATAGGCACTGCTACACTATTCTGTGTATTACCTTAAGGGATAAAAGTGTACCGTATATTCATGTGCTGTTATGTATAAAAGTTAGGGAAAGTGTAGTTTGTATGATTGGCCAATAGATGGGGGGGCATTTTAGTGTCCACAGTTCTTAGATAGTGTACAGTGTAAGTATATGGTTAATAGTAGGAGGGGCTGCTGTGTGGTAAGCCAGTGTACGTGTTAGGTTTAGTCAGAGGGCGAGGGACGCCCGAAACCGTCCACAAGGGCTATAAGCCCAGGACACTGCAGCAGCGGCGCAACGTTAGTGAAGTGAAGCCAGCCATCCACAGCACAAGAACAGTACAGCAACAGGCCAGTGCAGTTTGGAGGGTCAGAATGTGTCAACTCATTGCTTAGGCAGATACCCTTAGGACCGGGAAAAAATGGCCAAGGGACCCCGCAGATACAGTGAGTACGGACAGTAATGACGTGGTGCAAACACAGAGGACAGTGCAGAAGGGCAGTACTCTCTCCCAGTGGCTTCTTACTCTGGGAATTAACACTCACCTGGTGAGGTGGGGTTTTTGTCACGCAACTGGTGATGTGGGGTTTCCTATACTCCAGTGTTTAGAAATCTCTTATTTTTACAGAAAATGCAAAAATCACGTTTGTTTTAATCGTTTTTTTATTGGTGATTGATTACACATGAGTAGAACAAATTTTTGACACCCACAAGTATCGGAAAATGTAATACTTTGATGATTCAATCCGAGGAGATTATGAAACATGACTTTTAGGATTATGTAAATAAAAATCACAAAAAAATTTCAAAAACAACTGAATATAAGCAAGTGTACGAACAAACAGAAACTCAGTTATAAATTTATGCAAAAATAAAGAAGTTTTCAAAATTTGAAAATGTGTCAAAAAGAATTACATGAGTAGTGATGTGGGGTTCAGCAAGGCCAAGACAACACTTAGTGACAGCTAGCTCTGTTATGCATGGCCAGAAGAGAGAGGCCTTGACGACATCTTGTGTCATGTATAGTGTACAGTTCCTATAACGTCTTGTGCTTGGGTGCGAGGAAAACACAGGAGACATAGGTTGAAATGAAATGACTTGTGTTACTTCATACAAGCATGCTGAAAAGGTCACACAGTTTGCAGGAACAGCGACAGGAGACACAGCAGGCCAGAGTAACTTCAAGCACTACAATAACTCTCCAAAGCAGGTTCAGGATCTCTTCTCTGTACCGTAATTCCTCTGCAAACATGGATTCACCAAACAGCAGGTTTCCAGAGTCCAAAAGTGTTCCAAGGTTCCTCAGTAGGGAATAGCTGGAGTACAAGTCCAAGGTTTCCAGGAGTAAGGTCACAGACTGACTGAGGCTTGATTCAGGAGCACTGATTGTTCAGCAGAGGCTGCTTAAGAAGCAAGAGGGAAGAATCAGGGCGGGAATATGAAAACTGGAAACTCCATATTAACTGAGGGCAAGAGCTGCAGAAAGACAGAAAGCAAAATGGCCGACGGAAAACTGAGTTTCAAGGAACATGTCAACAGAGACAAAGAACCTTACATTACTCCCCCTTAGGGACAACCTCCGGATGACCTCAGACCAGGCTTGTCAGGGTACCTCTGATGAAACTGGCGGAGCAGGCGAGGAGCATTTACATTATTGACTGGTTCCCATGAGTTGTCCTCCACTGGGTAGCCCTGCCATTTAATCAAATATTGCAACTGATTTCTGTACAACCTGGAATCTAGAATCCTTTCCACCATAAATTCTTCCTGACCATCAACCAGCACTGGGTCAGGGCAAGGAGAAGAACGTCCAGGAAACGTATTGGGTGTTGCAGCCTTTAGTAGGGATACATGAAAGACAGGGTGGATTCTCATAGTTCTGGACAGTTGAAGACGACAAGCAACAGCACTTATAATCTTATTGATCTTATAAGGTCCAATGTACTTATGTCCCAATTTAGACGATGGAATCTTTAATTTAGGATTTCTGGTTGACAGCCAGACCAAATCTCCTACCTTGAAAGCTGGTGCAGGTTTACGAAATTTATCTGCTGCTTTCTTGTACCTTTCCTGAGCCAATTCTAGATTTTCCTTTAGAAGATCCATATTCTTTTGTAAAGAAGTGATTCTTTCAGCCACTGCCGGCAAGGGCGTATCTATGGGAAATCGAGGAAGAATGTTAGGATGATAACCTAGATTGGAGTAAAAAGGAGACTGCTTAGTGGAGGCGCTCTGAGAGTTGTTATAAGAGAACTCAGCCAGTGGAAGTAGATCCACCCAATCATCCTGTAGGTGGCAGATAAAACAGCGGAGATACTGCTCCAGGGTCTGATTGGTTCTTCTGTCTGTCCATTAGTCTGGGGATGTAAAGCAGAAGAAAGGTTTACTTTAATGTCCAATGCTGCACAGAAATTTTGCCAAAACCTTGAAGTGAATTGCACCCCTCGATCCGAAATGACCTCATCCGGTACTCCATGTAAGCGAAACACATTCTTAATCATCAAGTCTGATGTCTGTTTTGCAGTGGGTAAGCCGACACAAGGGATAAAATGAGCTGCCTTTGTTAGACGGTCAACCACCACTAGAATGGTGTTCTTCCCTTGAGAGATTGGTAACTCCACAATGAAGTCCATAGAAATGGATCCCCACGGGCGGGACGGGGTGGGAAGAGGTTGCAATAGACCAGTTGGTGAGGAGCGAGGTGTTTTGCATCTTGCACAGACTTCACATGAAGTGATATAGTTTAAGACATCTTTCCTGTAAGTGGGCCACCAAAAGAAACGAGAAAGAAATTCTTGTGTCTTTAGAATTCCCCTATGCCCGGCTATCTTGGAATCGTGGATGAGTTGCAATACTCTCAATCTGACTGTTTCAGGTATATACAGACGTTGTCCCTGAATCCACACACCATTCTTAAAGACAAGACTTACGTCCCTTGGGGGTTGAGCCAACAAAGAATCCGCATGGTATGCTTCCTTGATGTCCTTAAGTAGGTCTTGATTATGAATCACTCCCAGGAATCTAGAGTCAGGAAGAATAGTCTTAGGAGGAGTAAGTGGACGTGTCTCTGCTGAATGAATCCTAGAGAGTGCATCAGCCTTTCCATTGCGCGATCCTGGTCTATAAGAAATGACAAAATTAAATTGGTTTAGGAAAAGATTCCAGCGAGCCTGGCGAGGAGTCAGGCACTTAGCCGACCTGATAAATTCAAGGTTACGATGGTCTGTCAGGACGACTATTTGCTGTGCAGCACCCTGAAGAAGGTGTCTCCATTCCTTGAAGGCGGCAATAATGGCCAACAATTCTCTATTGCCCACATCGTAGTTCCTCTCAGCCAAAGACAACTACTGGGAAAAGAAGGCACAGTGATGCAAGACATTCTTCTCACCTGTTCTCTGAGAGAGTATAGCTTCAACGGCACAGTCTGAAGCATCCACCTCTATTATGAAGGCAAGCTCGGGGTTGGGATGTACTAAGATAGGTGCGGTGGTAAATTTATCCTTTAAACAGCAAAATGCTTCCTGAGCTTGCGGGGTCCAGGAGAACCTAGACTGTTTCCGGGTAAGTTGGGTGATAGGTGACACTACCTCAGAAAAATTCTTAATGAAACGTCTATAGAAGTTGGCAAACCCGATAAAACGCTGCACCTCCTTCACATTTCTAGGAATTGGCCAATCCTTGATGGCTTGGGTCTTGCTTCCATCCATACTAATCCCTTGCGTAGATAGTACATACCCCAGAAATTGAATTTCGGTCCTATGGAATTCACATTTTTCAAGTTTGATGTAGAGATGGTTTTGTCTTAGGCGTTCTAAGACCATTCTCACATGTCCATGATGTTCCTCTGTGGAGTTAGAAAAAATTAGAATATCATCCAGATAAATCACCACAAATGTATCTAGGAGATCCCTGAAGATATCATTCATGAAGTGTTGGAAAGTGGCTGGGGCGGTACTCAGACCAAAAGGCATAACTAGATATTCAAAGTGTCCATAGCGTGACCTGAAAGCAGTCTTCCATTCATCCCCAGGTCTAATACGGACCAAGTTATAGGCCCCACGGAGATCCAGTTTAGAGAAAATCTTGGCATGCCGCACTCTCTCCAACAACTCAGGGATTAAAGGCAATGGATAACGGTTTCTAATAGTAACCTTATTGAGTTCCCTATAGTCTATGCAGGGTCTCAGAGATCCATCTTTCTTCTTCACAAAGAAGATGGGTGCACCTGCGGGAGATGAAGAGGGGCGCATGAAGCCCTTGGCTAAATTTTCGTCTATATAATCCTTCAAAGCTTTTAGCTCGGGCCCCGCTAGGGGGTAGATCTTACCAAAAGGTATCTCGGCTCCAGGCAATAATTCAATTGGACAATCATATGGACGGTGAGGAGGAAGCTGATCAGCGTTCTTCTTGTCACATAAATCCACATAGTCCTGGTATACAGCTGGTAGTTCAGGGACTGACATGGTTCCTTTAGGAACAGAGCAAGGTGAAACTCCTTGACTCATCTGTTTCTCCGGAAAGTGTAATTCCTTGGTCTCCCAGTTAATCGTAGGATTCTGCGCCTGCAGCCATGGTAGCCCTAGAATAATGGGAAAGTGGGGAAAAGAGATAAGCATAAAAGACATTTTCTCCTGATGATCTTTACCCATAAGGACCCTCAAAGGCTCTGTTTCCTGATCCACTGGTCCAGAAGTCAGTAGAGAGCCATCCACAGTCTCCATCTGTACTGGAGTAGCCTTCTTCACTGAACGTATCCCCTGTTTCAGAGCAAAGGAGATATCCATAAAATTTCCACTTGCTCCTGAGTCGATCATAGCAGAGCTAGACACCCAGACTGAGTCAACCCAGAGTTTGATGGAAAGGAAGCAATGAGAATTGTTTCTTTTACAACTCAGCTGGGACACCGCTGAGGAAACTTGAAAAATTGCAGCGTTTATACCGTCATCGTCCCCAGAACTAACAGAGTTTAAGTCCGAGAAATCAAGATCTCTTGCAACAGATCTCTCTGGAGTCTGAGGCTCGGACATGACAAAGCTCCTCTCGCAACACTCACAGTGAATGACTGCTGCAGTAGTCTTACGAGAACGGCTGGGGCAGTTTATAATGAAGTGCCCTGACTTACCACAGTAGAAACATAGATTTTCCTTTATACGATGTTCTTTGCGTGCATCACTAACCCGTCTTTTTAAAGAGTCCACCTGCATGGGTTCAGGTTCTGGTTCCCTTGTGATCCTACTCAAAGGTTCCTTAGCTGAGGAGGGAGGTAGTAAAAGGTTAGTGCGATTATTTTCGAACCATCTCTCTTGTCTTCGTTCAGTCAGACGAGCATCAATACGGATACAATAGTTAATAAAGTCACCTAACGCAGTGGGAGGGTCGGCACGAGCAAGTTCATCCTTAATCAGTGGAGACAACCCTTTCCGAAAAATAGATTTTTTAGCGGAAGTGTCCCAAGTGGTATCAAGAGCCCATCTCCTGAAATCCAGGGCATATTCGGCTATTGAACGCTTACCTTGGCGCAAAGTTAACATGGCTGCTTCAGCTGTTGCACCTCGATTGGGGTCATCAAACACCTGCCCCATGGCTGAAATAAAAGCATCAAGGTGATTCAAACAATCATCCTCAGTCTCAATCAGAGGTTTGCCCACATCAAAGCCTTATTGGTAAGCAACATGATTATAGTAAGCACTTTGGATCGTTCAGTGGGAACTTGTGAAGCATGTGCAGAGAAAAATAAATAGCATTGATTAATAAATCCCCTGAATTTCTCCACGTTCACCGCCAAAACGAAAAGGAGGTAATTTGGGGATCCCAGAACTCGGGGTTATGGCAGGAGCCTGGGCTCGTTCCTCTAGAGCCTCAATCCTGGCTCGCAATTCCTGGGCAGTCTGTCCAAACACTTGCAAATTATGATTAGTGAGGTCCTGTAGGCTTGCAAAACGGGTTTTTAAAGTCTGTACATCTGAAAGGATTGTATCAGTCACTCTGCAAAGTTCCTTTATGAGGGCCTCCATCTTCCAGATCTTTTAAGGCAGAAGTGCTGGAAGAAGAGGAAAGGGAAAAAAAAAAAACAATAGTGTTTACCTGTGGTAACACTCCAGAGTAACATTTAAGGGAATGCGCTCACCTGGATTGGTTGTGAGAAGTCACAACCACTGTCATCACATAAGGTATTAAACGGACATCTGATATCCACAGTCACAGCAGACACGGCTTTCCCAGACCCAGCAGACACTAAACATTGGCTCCTGAATCTTGTCATGTATAGTGTACAGTTCCTATAGCGTCTTGTGCTTGGGTGCGAGGAAAACACAGGAGACATAGGTTGAAATGAAATGACTTGTATTACTTCATACAAGCATGCTGAAAAGGTCACACAGTTTGCAGGAACAGCGACAGGAAACACAGCAGGCCAGAGTAACTTCAAGCACTACAATAACTCTCCAAAGCAGGTTCAGGATCTCTTCTCTGTACCGTAATTCCTCTGCAAACATGGATTCACCAAACAACAGGTTTCCAGAGTCCAAAAGTGTTCCAAGGTTCCTCAGTAGGGAATAGCTGGAGTACAAGTCCAAGGTTTCCAGGAGTCAGGTCACAGACTGACTGAGGCTTGATTCAGGAGCACTGATTGTTCAGCTGAGGCTGCTTAAGAAGCAAGAGGGAAGAATCAGGGCGGGAACATGAAAACTGGAAACTCCATATTAACTGAGGGCAAGAGCTGCAGAAAGACAGAAAGCAAAATGGCCGACGGAAAACTGAGTTTCAAGGAACATGTCAACAGAGACAAAGAACCTTACATCTTGTTGACAAGGAAATAGATGGAAGCTAGCAAGACACGTATCCTCATACCAGCATTTTTCAATGAATGGCAGCTGTACAAAAACCCCACCTTACCAGTTGAGGATTAATGATCTTGTGTCTGGATCGAAACAGACCTCAAGGGTAATTCTCCTTCTTGCATGGTTCTAGAAATGTCACCAACCAGTAATGACTGTCACCAAAAATTTGGAGAATACGAGGGCTTCGAGAAAGGCAGCGCAAAATAACTTAAGCCATGCATGCCAGACTGCTAAAAGGCAAGAGTTCAGTGTCCTCACCAAGAGGACGACTGACCATTCTCTCCTCCTCCTCCTCCCTGTCCTCAGGCCATTCTCGCTGAACAGACTGTATGATAGTTGTACTTGTAGTACCGTCTATAGCGCAAAAAAGTAGCTCTTGTTCTTCCTCCTCGTCCTCCTCTTCCTAACTGTCAACCAATCCACATTGAGATGACATGAAGCTGGGCTATGTGTAATCACCCTGTATGGTTCCTTGCTCCATATCATCATGGTCCACCTGCAATGCATTCTCTTTTATTATGAGCAGAGAGCGTCTCAGAACACAAAGAAGAGGGATGGTCATGCTAATTATGACATCATCGCCGTTCTTCATCTTGTTGGAGTCCTCAAAGTTTTGGAGGATGGTACATAAGTCTGACATCCATGTCCAAACCTGAGTTCTTATCAGTAGAGTCTAAACTAAATACCGATGGCCTTGTTGATGCTGGTAGTCAACAACTACCCTCTTCTGCTCACAAATCCTTTCCAACATATGCAGTGTAGAGTTCCAATGCGAGGGGACAGCACACAAAAGTCGGTTGAGGTAGAAACTGCAAAAACTGCTGAAGCACGGCAAGGGAGGCAGAAGCTGTAGCTGACTTTCTAAAATGGGCGCACAGGCAGCCTATTTTCACAAGCAGATCTGGCCCGCTCCAGGTAGGTTTTGAGAAATGGCTGAACCATGAGGTTAAGCACATAGGCCAGGCACGGTACTTGTGTGAGCTCTCCTCGACTCAGAGCGACCACCAGGTTCTAGCCATTGTCACAAATGACCATGCCTGGCTGTAGATTCTGTGGTGTCAGCCGCAGATCTGTCTGCTCTTCAGAGCTGTCGACAACTCTTCAGGATTGTCGGTTTTGTCACCTAAGCATATTAGCTTCAGCACAGCCTTTTGCCGCTTGGCTCAGGCAGTGCTGTAGTGCTTCCAGCTTGTGACTGATGTGGTCATTTCTGAGATAGATGCTGAAGATTAGGAGGAGGAGATGCAGGAGCTGTAGACTGTGAGGGTAACCCTGATTGACAAAGGGTCCGCAATCCTCAGCATTGGGAGGATGAGTTCCATCTGAATGTCCAACTGGGTCCCAGCTTCCACTATGTTAACCCAGTGTACCATCAGCGAGATGTAACGTCCCTGCCCACAAGCACTTGTCCACATGTCCGTGGTTTCCCAGTAACTGCATTGTTGCATTGTTGAGTACATGTTGTGGGACACATGCTTATGTAATGCGGGAACAACACACTGGGAGAAATAGTGGCAGCTGGGGACCGAGTACCTTGGGATTGCCACCGCCATCAGGTTGCAGAAAGCTTCCATCTCCACAAGCCTAAACGGCAACATTTCGAGTGCAAGCAGACAAGAAATGTGTGAATTTAGTACTGTGGCCTGTGGGGTGTTGGCTGCATATTTAAGCTTGCGTCCCAATGATTGGGGTATGGACGACTGAAGGCTGCGCTGGGACAAGGACATTGATCTGCTTGATGATTTTTCTACTTGAGTGTGGGCAATGAAAGGTGCAGGGCAGGAGGCATCTTCACATGCACCGTGAACAGGGGATTGGCTTGCACTCACAACAGTGGAAGAAGCAGTGGTGTCACCCGCAGACACTGTTCCTGGAGCCTAGGGTTCGGCCCACAAAGTCGGGTGCTTTGCTGCCATTTCCCTGATCATGCTGGTGATGGTCAGGCTGGTAGTTTTGCTACCCCTGCTGATGCGGGCATGTCTGGTGGTACAAATGGCCTGTTTGGAGTTATCAGCAGAGTCTTTAAAAAATCAACCTGACTCGGGAACACATAACAGTTGCACTGCCAACTTCCTTCGTGTTGGTGTTAAGAGGAACAGTAGCCCACCTTTTGTCTGTGGTAACCACACTGCTTCTTCCTGCCTATTGGGGTGCTATACCTCCCTCCCCTGTGTGCTGCTGTCCTCACTCTGCATGTCCTCCTGTCAGGTTGGGTCAGTTACTATATCATCCACCACTTTGTCTTGCACTTCCGCACCCTAGTCCTCCTCCTGACTTTGTGGCAATTGTGTCTCATCATCATCCACTTCTTGTGATACATTCCCACCTTAGCCTTCGTGTGACCATGGCTGCTAAAATATTTAGTCACCACTACATGCGATCTTATCTTGCCTCGCTTGAAGTGGACCGGGAGAGAGCCCCGAATCTATAAATGGAAAAGTGAATAGATCTTCAGAGTTTCCAAATGTGGGATCAGTTGTCTCCGGGCACTCGGCATGGTGGGAGGAAGGAGGATCAAGGTGAGGAATATGCGGTCCAGACTCATGGCTACTCTGACATGACCATGTGGAAGACAGGGTGGTGGTGGTGGAGGCAAAGTGACTGGAAGCATTATTTGCTATCCAACCAACAACCTTTTGACACTGCTCTGGATTCCATAGTGGTGAGCTGCTATGGTCTCCCAGTAATTGGGACAAGAAGGTCGAGCGAGAACATGTGAGCGTTTGTTGTGGCGCAATTTTAGCTTGCTGACTGCATCGGCCTCAGCATGCACCATCACATCACGTCCACTTTCCTGTCCCTTGCCACCTGCCTTGCCCTATTTAAATGGACTACAATATTTTCCATGGTCACTACAAATGGCTGAACATGGAGAGAACTTATATGTGATTTGTGTGCGGGAAAACCACAGTTTAAAATAGCTGACCTGTAGGTAACATTTTTTTTGCAGCAAACTGGTGTCAATAACTAGGCTAAGGCATAGGAAAAACAGTTCAATGGAGCCCTCAAATGCCACAATTTGTAGCCCACAAATACAGAAGGAGTGGGACAGAGATACTACAGTGTAAAATATGTGACCTGTATTTACATTTTTTTACAGGAAAGTAGTGTCAAGAACTAGGGTAACACGCAGCAAAAACAGTTGAATGGAGGCTTGAAATACTACAACTTGTAGCCCACAGATAGATGAGGCGTGTAACGGAGAGAAACTACACTAAAATATGTAGCCTGTTTTTTTGTTTTGTTTTTTTTCTACAGGAAAATAGTGTCAAGAACTAGGGTAACACACAGTAAAAACAGTTCAATGGAGGCCTCAAATTCCACAATTTTAGCCCACAGATAGTTGAGGCATGTAACGGATATACCACACTGTAAAATATGTGGCCTGTATTTTTATTTTTTTTTTACAGGAAAATAGTGTCAAGAAGTAGGCTAAGAAACAGCAAAAACAGTTGAATGGAGGCCTGGAATGTCAGAATTTGTAGCCCACAGATAGATGAGGCGTGTGATAGAGATTCTATACTGTAAAATATGTGGTCTGTATTTTATTTTTTTACAGGAAAATAGTGTCAAGAACTATGGTAACACACAGCAAAAACAGTTTAATGTAGGCCCAAATGCCACACTTTGTAGCCCAGAGATAGATGAGGCATGTGACGGTGACACTACACTGTAAAAGATGTGGCCTGTATTTTTTGTTTAATTTTTACAGGAAAATAGTGTCAAGAACTAGGATAACACCCAGCAAAAACAGTTGAATGGAGGCCTCAAATGCCACAATTTGCAGCCCACAAGTATATGTGTTGTGTGACGAAGATACTACATTGTAAAATATGTGGCCTGTATTTTTATTTTTTTTACAGAAAAATAGTATCAAGAACTAGGATAACACACAGCAAAAACAGTTGATTGGAATCCTCAAATGCCACAATTTGTAGCCCACAGATCGATGAGGCATGTGACGGAGATAATGCACTGTAAAATATGTGGCTTGCATTTTAACTTTATTTCACAGGAAAATAGTATCAAGAACAAGGGTATCAAACAGCAAAAACTGCTGAATAGAGGCCTCAAATGCCACAATTTGTAGTTCACAGACAGATGTGGCGTGTGATGAAGATACTACACTGTAAAATATGTGGCCTGTATTTTAATTGTTTTACAGGAAAAGAGTGTCAGGAACTAGGGTAACATACAGCCAAAAGTATTGAATGGAGGCCTCAAATGCCACAATTTGTAGCCCACAGATAATTGTGGCATGTGACAGAGATATTACACTGTAAAATATGGGGCATGTATTTTTAATTTTTTTACTTGAAAATAGTGTCAAGAAGTTGGTTAACTCACAGCAGAAACAGTTGTAATGAGTCCTCAAATGCCACAATTTGTAGCCCACAGATAGAGAAGGCATGTGACCGAGATACTACACTGTAAAATATGTGTTCTGTATTTTTATTTTGTTTGCAGCCAAATTGTGTCAAGAGCTAGGGTAACATGCAGCAAAACAGTTGAATGGAGGTCTCAAATGCCACAATTTGTATCCAACAGATAGATGAAGCGTGTGAAGGAGATACTACGCTGTAAAATATGCGGCCTGCATTTTAATTTTTTTACAGGAAAATTGTGTCAAGAACTAGGTTAACTCACAGCAAAAACAGTTGAATGGAGACCTCAAATGTCACAATTTGTAGCCCACAGATAGATGAGGCGTGTGAAGGAGATACTACACTGTAAAATATGTGTCCTGTATTTTTATTTTTTTGCAGCCAAATTGTGTCAAGAACCAGGGTAACACTCAGCAAAAACAGTTGCATGGAGGCCTCAAATGCCACAATTTATAGCCAACCGATAGATGAGGCATGTGAAGGAGATACTACACTGTAAATGTTGTGGTCTGTACTTTAATTTTTTTACAGGAAAATTTTGTCAAGTACTAGGGTAACACAGCAAAAACAGTGGAATGGAGACCAAAATGCCACAATTTGTATCCCACAGATAGATGAGGCTTGTGACTGAGACACTTTACAGTAAAATATGTGGCCTGTATTTTTATTTCTTTACAGCAAAATAGTGTCAATAACTAGAGTAACACACAGCGAAAACAGTTCAATGGAGGCCTCAAATTCCACAATTTTTAAGGCCACAGATAGATGAGGCATGTGACGGATATACCACACTGTAAAATGTGTGGTTTGTATTTTTATTTTTTTACACGAAAATAGTGTTAAGAACTAGGCTAACACAAAGCAAAAACAGTGGAATGGAGACCAAAATGCCACAATTTGTAGCCCAGAGATAGATGATGCATGTGACTAAGACACTTTACAGTAGAATATGTGGCCTGTATTTTTATTTCTTTACAGCAAAATAGTGTCAATAACTAGATTAACACACAGCGAAAACAGTTCAAAGGAGGCCTCAGATTCCACAATTTTTAGGCCACAGATAGATGAGGCGTGTGACGGATATACCACACTGTAAAATATGTGACTTGTATTTTTATTTTTTTACACGAAAATAGTGTTAAGAACTAGGCTAACACAAAGCAAAAACAGTGGAATGGAGACCAAAATGCCACAATTTGTAGCCCAGAGATAGATGAGGCATGTGACTGAGACACTTTCCAGTAGAATATGTGGCCTGTATTTTTATTTCTTTACAGCAAAATAGTGTCAATAACTAGAGTAACACACAGCGAAAACAGTTCATAGGAGGCCTCAGATTCCACAATTTTTAGGCCACAGATAGATGAGGCGTGTGACGGATATACCACACTGTAAAATATGTGACTTGTATTTTTATTTTTTTACAGGAAAATAGTGTTAACCCCTTCCCGACCCATGACGCCTACGTTGGCGTCATGAAAACCTGTGCCATCCCGACCCATGACGCCAACGTAGGCGTCATGCTATAAATCATGTTCCTGCGGGTCGGGGGACCGGAATCACTGAAAGGTCATCCGACCCGCAGGCACAGGACCCCTTGCGCATCACCACAGTGGGGGTGGCTTAACCCCCACGTGGTTACGATCGCTCCGATTGGCTGTTAAAAGTGAAACAGTCAATCAGAGCGATTAGTAATATTTCACCACTGAAAAGTGGTGAAATATTACAATCCATTCATGGCCGATGCAGCAATAGCATCGGCCATGGCTGGACACTGTGTTCCCACCTCCCCACACCGAGTAACGGTGGTGATCGGCCGCCGCCGCCGATTCATGGCGGCGAACGGTCACTGCCGTTACTATCATCTGCTGGCCGCTCCGATCCTCTCCCCTCCGGTGTGCTCCGCTCCCCCCCGCCCCTCCGATTACCCCCCCGCCAATATACTCACCTCCTCCGGTCTTCTGCGGCCTCTTGATCCGTCCTGACGGCCGCCCGGGACTCTTCATGGGCGCCGCCATCTTGGAAAATGACGGGCGCCTTTCAAATTACAATTTATTTTGATCACTGTGATAAACTCTCACAGTGATCAAAATAAAAGTAAATTAACCCCCCCCTGTCATAGGTAGGGACAAAACATAAAATAAAGAATTTTTTTTTTTTTCCTTTTAGGCCCTGTCCACACGTTGCGGATTTCGCTGAGGATCCGCAGAGGATTTCGCTGCGTATCCGCAGCGGATTTCGCTGCTGATCCGCGGCGGATTTCGCTGCTGATCCGCGGCGGATTTCACTGCGTATCCGCAGCGGATTTCGCTGCTGATCCGCAGAGGATTTCGCTGCGTATCCGCAGCGGATTTCGCTGGGGATCCGCAGCGGATTTCGCTGCTGATCCGCAGCGAAATTTAGCAGCTGATCCGCAGCGGATTTTGCTGTGGATCCGCAGCTGATTTTGCAGGGATCCGCAGCGGATTTTGCTGCTAATCAGCACCGCATTTTGCTGCGTATCCGCAGCGGATTTCGCTGCTGATCCGCAGCGGATTTCGCCTCTGATCCGCAGCGGATTTAGCTGCGGATCCGCAGCTTATTTCGCTGGGATCCGCAGCAATTTCGCTGCTGATCCGCAGCGGATTTCGCTGCTGATCCGCAGCTGATTTCGCTGCTGATCCGCAGCGGATTTCGCTGCTGATCCGCAGCGAAATTTAGCAGCTGATCCGCAGCTGATTTTGCTGGGGATCCGCAGCTGATTTTGCTGGGGATCCGCAACGGATTTTGCTGTTAATCAGCACCGGATTTTGCTGCCTATCCGCAGCGGATTTCGCTGCTGATCCGCAGCGAATTTCGCCTCTGATCCGCAGCGGATTTTGCTGCGGATCCGCAGCTTATTTCGCTGGGGATCCGCAGCAGATTTCGCTGCTGATCCGCATCTGATTTCGCTGCTGATCCGCATCTGATTTCGCTGCTGATCTGCAGCTGATTTCGCTGCGGATCCGCAGCGGATCCAGAAACCATGTACAGTACAATGCAAATAAATGGTAAAAAAAAAACGCTGTGCACATGCTGCGGATTTTTCAGCGCGGATTTGCTGCGGTTTTAAATCCGCAGTATGTCAATTATTTGTGCGGATTCCGCAGCGGTTTTACACCTATTCCATTATAGTTGTAAAACCGCAGGGAAAAACCGCAGCAAATCCACGCTAAATTCGCAGGTAAAAGGCAGGTAATTTTACCTGCGGATTTTAGAAAAATCCGCAAGTGAATCCGCAACGTGTGCACGGGGCCTCAGGGTTAGGCTGGGTTCTTATTGCATTATGGCAGTTCGTTAGATGGACTGCATTTCACCGCGGTATAACGCAGTGTAACGCAGTCCGTTAACGATGCCATTCACCCCATTTGTGTGCGCAACGCAACGCATGCCGTAAAGCGGCATGCGTTCGCGACGTGCTGTCATTCAGTGACAGAGCCTCGGACACGGGCTGCAGCATCTGGGCTCCATCACCGCTAGCGCAGATGAATCATCTGATGATTCATCTGCGCTAGCGGGGATAGCATAACGCGATCGCGTTATGCTATACCATTACCAGCCAGTCAACGCTACGTGTTGAGCGGGCTGGTAAAACGCAATATGAACCCAGCCTTAGGGTTAGGGTTGGAATTTGGGTTAGGGTTGGAATTAGGGTTACGTTTGTGGTTAGGGTTAGAGTTAGGATAAGTGTTAGGGGTGTTTTGGGGTTAGGGTTGGGATTAGGGTTAGGCTAGTGGTTAGGTTTATGGTTAGAGTTGGGATTAGGGTTAGGGGTATGTTGGGGTTAGGGTTATGGTTAGGGTTTGTATTAGGGTTAGGGGTGTGTAGGGGTTAGGGGTGTGTTGGGGTTAGGGTTGGAGTTAGAATTGAGGGGTTTCCACTATTTAGGCACATCAGGGGGTCTCCATACGCGACATGGCGCCACCATTGATTCCTGCAAATTTTGCGTTCAAAAAGTCAAACAGTGCTCCCTTTATTCCAAGCCTCGACGTATGCCCAAACAGTGGTGTACCCCCACATATGGGGTATCAGCGTACTCTGGTAAAATTGCACAACAACTTTGGGGGTCTAATTTCTCCTGTTAACATCGGGAAAATAAAAAATTGGGGATTAAAGATCATGTTTGTGGAAAAAATATGATTTTTTTATTTTCATGCCCGGGCGTTATAAACCTCTGTGTAGCCCTTGGAGGTTCAAAGTGCTCACTACACATCTAGATAAGTTATTTGCGGGGTCTAGTTTTCAAAATGGGGTCACTTGTGGGGAGTTTCTACAGTTTAGGCACATCAGGGGCTCTGCAAACGTAACATGACGCCCGCAGACCATTCCATCAAGTGGGCATTTCAAAACGTCACTACTTCCCTTCCGAG
The DNA here is from genome assembly GCA_033576555.1 of Oophaga sylvatica. Taxonomy (NCBI): domain Eukaryota; kingdom Metazoa; phylum Chordata; class Amphibia; order Anura; family Dendrobatidae; genus Oophaga; species Oophaga sylvatica. The sequence goes on from JARQOD010009618.1 coordinate 24,714, forward strand.
CCCCGACGTGCGCCCATACAGTAGTTTTCTCCCACATATGGGGTATCAGCATACTCAGGACAAATTGGACAACAATTTTTGTGGTCTAATTTCTCCTGTTACCCTTGGGAAAATAAAAAAATTGGGGACTAAAAGATCCTGATTATGGAAGAAATATGTTTTTTTTATTTTCATGCCCGGGCGTTATAAACTGCTGTGTAGCCCTTGGGGGTTCAAAGTGCTCACCACACATCTAGATAAGTTCTTTGCGGGGTCTAGTTTCCAAAATGGGGTCACTTGTGGGGAGTTTCTACTGTTTAGGCACATCAGGGGCTCTGCAAACCTAACATGACGCCCGCAGACCATTCCATCAATCAAAGTCGGCATTTCAAAACGTTACTACTTCCCTTCCGAGCCCCAACGTGTGCCCGAACAGTGGTTCCCCCCCACATATGGGGTACCAGTGTACTCAGGACAAACTATACAACAACTTTTGTGGTCCAATTTCACCTGTTACCCTTGTGAAAATAAAAAATTGCGGGTTAAAAAAATCAGTTTTTGAGGATAAAAATGATTTTTTATTTTCACAGCTCTGCATTATAAACTTCTGTGAAGCACTTGGGGGTTCAAGGTGCTCACCACACATCTGGATAAGTTCCTTTGGGGGTCTAGTTTACAAAATGGGGTCACTTGTGGGGGGTTTCTACTGTTTAGGCACATCAGGGGCTCTGCAAACCTAACAAGATGCCCGCAGACCATTCCATCAAGTCGGCATTTCAAAGCGTCACTATATCCCTTCCGAGCCCTGACGTGTGCCCAAACAATGGTTCCCCCCCACATATGGGGTACTAGCGTACTCAGGACAAACTGGACAACAACTTTTGCGGTCCAATTTCTCCTGTAACCATTGTGAAAATAAAAAATAGTGGGCTAAAATATAATTTTTTGAGAAAAAAAAAAAAATTATTTTCACGGCTCTGCGTTATAAACTTCTGTGAAGCACCTGGGGGTTCAAAGTGCTCACTTTGCATCTAGATAAGTTCCTTAGGGGGTCTAGTTTCCAAAATGGGGTCATTTGTGGGGGAGCTCTAAACTTTAGGCACACAGGGGCTCTCCAAACACGACATGGTGTCCGCTAACGATTGGAGCTAATTTTCCATTCAAAAATTCAAATGCCGCTCCTTCCCTTCTGAGCCCTGCCGTGCGCCCAAACAGTGGTTTATGACCACATATGAGGTATCTGTGTACTCAGGAGAAATTGCCCAACAAATTTTAGGATCCAATTTATACTGTTGCCCTTGTGAAAATGAAAAAACTGAGGCTAAAAGAACATTTTTGTGAAAAAAAAGTACTTTTTTTTTTTACGGATCAATTTGTGAAGCACCTGGGGGTTCAAAGTGCTCACTATGCATCTAGATAAGTTCCTAAGGGGGTCTAGTTTCCAAAATGGGGTCACTTGTGGGGGAGCTCCAATGTTTAGGCACACAGGGACTCTCCAAATGCGACATGGCAACCGCTAAATATTCCAGCATATTTTCCATTCAAAAAGTCAAATGGTGCTCCTTCCCTTCTGAGCCCTGCCGTGCGCCCAAACAATGGTTCATGACCACATATGAGGTATCAGTGTACTCAGGAGAAATTGCCCAACAAATTTTAGGATCCAATTTATACTGTAGCCCATGTGAAAATCAAAAAACTGAGGCTAAAAGATAATTTTTGTGAAAAAAAAGTACTTTCTTTTTTTTACGGATCAATTTGTGAAGCACCTGGGGGTTCAAAGTGCTCACTATGCATCTAGATAAGTTCCTTATGGGGTCTAGTTTCCAAAATGGGGTCACTTGTGGGGGAGCTCCAATGTTTAGGCACACAGGGACTCTCCAAATGCGACACGGCAACCGCTAAATATTCCAGCATATTTTCCATTCAAAAAGTCAAATGGCGCTCCTTCCCTTCTGAGCCCTGCCGTACACCCAAACAGTGGTTTATGACCACATATGAGGTATCGGTGTACTCAGGAGACATTGCCCAACAAATTTTAGGATCCATTTTATCCTGTTGCCCATGTAAAAATGAAAAAATTGATGCTAAAAGAAAATTTTTGTTGGAAAAATTAAAATGTCCATTTTTTCCTTCCACGTTGCTTTAGTTCCTGTGAAGCACCTGAAGGGTTAATAATCTTCTTGAATGTAGTTTTGAGTAGCTTGAGGGGTGCAGGTTTTATAATGGTGTCACTTTTGGGTATTTTCTGCCATATAGACCCCTCAAAGTGACTTCAAATATGAGGTGGTCCCTAAAAAAAATGGTTTTGTAAATTTTGCTGTAAAAATGAGAAATCGCTGGTCAAATTTTAACCCTTATAACTTCCTAACAAACAAAATGTTGTTCCCAAAATTATGCTGATGTAAAGGAGACATGTGGGAAATGTTATTTATTAACTATTTTGTGTCACATAACTCTCTGGTTTAACAGAATAAAAATTAAAAATTTGAAAATTACAAAATTTTCATGAAAAAACAATCTCAGAATCGCTAGGATCCGTTGAAGCGTTCCTGAGTTATTACCTCATAAAGGGACACTGGTCAGAATTGCAAAAAATGGCAAGGTCTTTAAGGTCAAAATAGGCTGGGTCATGAAGGGGTTAAGAACTAGGCTAACACACAGCAAAAACAGTGAAATGGAGATCCAAATGCCACAATTTGTAGCCCAGAGATAGATGAGGCATGTGACGGAGATATTACACTGTAAAAGATGTGGCCTGTATTTTTTGTTTTATTTTTACAGGAAAAGAGTGTCAAGAACTAGGGTAACACACATCAAAAATAGTTGAATGGAGGCCTCAAATGCCACAATTTGAAGCCCACAGATATATGTCTCGTGTGACAGAGATACTACACAGTAAAATATGTGGCCTATATTTTTATTTTTTTACAGCAAAATAGTGTCACTAACTAGAGTAACACCCAACAAAAACAGTTAAAAGGAGGCCTCAAATGCCACAATTTGTAGCCCACAGATAGATGAGGCATGTGACAGAGATACTACACTGTAAAATAGGTTACCTGTATGTTTTTTTTTAAAAGGAAAATAGTGTCAAGAACTAGGGTAAAACACAGCAAAAGCAGTTGAATGGAGGCTTCAAATGCCACAATTTGAAGCCCACAGATAGATGAGGCGTGTGACTGAGGTACCACACTTTCAAATATCTGGCCCGTTTTTTTTTTTTTTCAACCCATTGCCTTCATTCGATCTCTAGTCAATTTATACATCTTGAACTTTTTTTTTTTTTTTGCTGCCTTGTATGTCACATAATAAGCACCGCCCCTATTGATCACATGACTTCTCTCCAAATGCACGCTCTCGATCCTGGTCTCTCGCGTTACTTCTGCTCCTGCTACTGTGGGTGAGTCTGGTCTCCGGGGTAACAGCTAGGCGCCAGCCGCCCCGTGTGATTCAGCCTCCCCTCTGGCTTCAGAGCATGCGAGGCATTCATCTGAGAGGCTGCTGCCTAATTACAGGCTTTTACATGGGGCACCACAAATGGTCATTTTTAGACATGTGATTAGTGTTGAGCGATACGATACTGCAAATATCGGCTATCAGCCGATATTAGCTCTATCGGCCTTTCGATAATTCGTTTCGATATTTTCGTCTTATCGAATACCGGAATCGGATTTGTCACTGTCACTGTCTGTGTCCGTCGGTCGGGTCTGTCAGGAGTCAGCGGCACTTACCTGGCAGAAGATCTCCGGCGGTCACGGCCTGGACTGCTTCATGGCCGCCATCCTCTTCTCCCCGGCGGTCACATGCAGTTTCTCGCGATAACTGCAGTGACTGCTGGGTAATCCTGGCCGTAAAGCAGTCAGTCCGATGACGTCACCGCCGGGGAAGCAGGTAATCAGCTGTGCTGCGTCGCGATGACAGGCTCTGCCTGTCATTGCGATGTAGCAGAGCTGGATCGTCGTGGGACTGTCGTTACTATGGACTGCGTCGGACAGGTGGTATACTGTTGGTTTGTTTTTTTTCTTTTTTTACAGGAGATCGATGGCGTCGCAGGAATGAGAGTACAATAAAAGAAATGAAAACTGTGTTGTCTCTTTTATTTCATTAAAATACTTTTTTCTTGCTTTGTCTTTTTTTTATGCATTTAATAACTTTGGGATTAATAATGGATAGGTGTCTTATTGACGCCTCTCCATTATTTACCGGGCTTATTGTCACCGTGCAATCAACGGTGACATTAACCCCTTATTACCCCGCTTGCCACCGCTACAGGGCAAGTGGGAAGAGCCGGGTAAAGTGCCACAATTGGCACATCTTTTGATGCGCCAAATGTGGGGCTGCTGTAGCCTGGTATTATCAGGCTGTTGAGGGCCAAAATCCATGGGCCTTGACAGTCTTTTAATACCAGGCCGCAGCAGTCTGCATTTTACTTGGCTGGTTAACAAAAATAGGGGGACCCCTAAGCCGTTTTTTTTTCGAGGGGATCCCCTATTTTTGTTAACCAGCCAAGCTAAGCAGACTGCTGTGGCCTGGTATTATCAGGCTTGCAAGGTCCATGGATATTGGATCCTTACCAGCCTGAACAACCAGGCCTCAGCGGTCTGCTTCATCTGGCTGGTTAACAAAATTAGGGGGACCCCACGCCAATTTTTTTCGAGGGGATCCCCTATTTTTGTTAATCAGCCAAGATATGCAGACTGCTGTGGCCTGGTATTATCAGGCTGGCAAGGTCCATGGATCTTGGCTCCTTAACAGCCTGAAAATCCAGGCCTCAGCGGTCTGCTTCATCTGGCTGGTTAACAAAAATAGGGGGGACCCCACGCCAATTTTTTTCGAGGGGATCCCCTATTTTTGTTAACCAGTTCCCTCTGACGTCACTGATTGTGTCCCTGGCTGACCTGAAGTGAAAGTGGAAAGCAATCAATTAAGCTTTCCACTTCCTCTCCTGTCAGCCAGGAGAGGAACTCATTCATTTGGGGGTTTACTGTGAGGCTGCAGCATTAGCTGCGGTCCCTGCAGTAAACATTAACCCTTTCTGAAGGATTACACCGTGGGACCTGACTGTACATCGGATTGGTAAGAATAATTTTGCTTTATTATTTTATTTTTATTACAGGAAATGGTTTTAGCAGGAAAATAAATATGGTCAAAAACTGTGTGATTATTTCATTAAACTTCTTTTTTATTAAAGTGTGTGTGTTTGATTTTTCTTTCATACAATAGGATTAATAATTGATAGTTGTCTAATTGACAGCTCTCAATTATTAACCTGGCTTAAAGTGACCTTTCAATTGCAAGGTCATTTTAACCCATTATTAACCCATTCGTCACCGCTACAGGGCAATGGGAATAGACGGGCAAAGTGCCAGAAAGGGCAAATCTAATTAGAGATTTGCCCTTTCTGGGGTGTCTGGGTGCAGATGTTAGTAGCCGGGGGGGGCCAAAAATAATGGTCCCTCTCTGGGCTATTATTATCTGCCCCCACTCACTGGCTTTGTCTGTCTGGTTGCGAAAATAGGGCGGGAGCCCACGCATTTTTTTTCAGCAATTTTACACCTCATATATATATATATACATGTCATTAAATTTGTGACACATATATATATATATATATATTTATATTTATAGTTCATACACTTCTACATAGTATAATAGCCGCTAATTCAATTGCCGGCTTTTGTGAAAATGCAGAACCCGACATGAAATGACACTTGGTTTACATAGAGTTAACCATGTCTTTTCATGTAGTTTGATATCTGATTTGCACAAACAATTACATGGGTGTAAGTGTTTAAAATTTCACACCTGTAGGGGTTAATTAAAGGTGTAAATTCGTAGCAAAAAAGTCTGGTTTTTTTACAACGAATTTACACCTTTAATTAACCCCTACAGGTGTGAAATTTTGCACACATAGACTGATGTAATTGTTTGTGCAAATCAGATTGCAAACGACATGAAAAG
>JARQOD010009619.1:0-30637 GCA_033576555.1 Oophaga sylvatica
AACCGTGGGGGGGTTAACTCTGGCCATAACATCCCTCAGAGTTACCGCAGCCTGGTCAATCAATCGAAACCACAGGTGGCGCCGAACTATAACACAATCCCCTGTAAATATTCCCCCATTGATACCGCCAGGGCCCGGCCGAGCTTGCTGCCAGTGAAATTCCCCAGACTTTTCATGGGCTCGGTTTCCGAGTACCCCATAGCCCCTGGTACCACCAATGGGTGCGCGTCCACAAATTGAAATGCACCCAAAAGACTTGAAGCAATCTAGGGATGTCACAGGAAAAAAACACGTTCACTTACCTTTTGCCACGCCAACTGCCTGCCTTATCAAATTGGAAAGCCCGCAAAAAGGCTTAGAGCGACCTAGTGGAGTCACAGGAAAACGAAGTAACCATTTCTCTTTTGCCTGCCAAGTAGTTCTTCATTGAAGCAAGGCCTCCCATGAATCAAATTCAAACACACCCCAAAAGGCTTTGAAGCGACTGTGGTGTACCAGAAAAACCAGTACACATTACACTTTTGCCACTGCCATCTGTTAGTTATGCTTTTGAATAAAAGGCCCTGCCTGCTCAAATGAAAGCACCCCAAAAAAAGGCTTTGAAGCGACCTAGTTGTACACAGGAAAAACAAGTCCACTTACTTTTTGCCGCTGCCATACTGAGTTTTCATTGAATGCAAAGGCCCGCCTGCTTCAAATTCAAACGCACCCCAAAAGAATGTTAGAAGGCCCTGGGTTACAAGGAAAAACAAGTTCAAATTTTTTTTTCCCACTGCCATTTTTTTAGTTATGTATTGAATGAAAGCCCTGCCTGTCAAATTGTAAACGCACCCCAAAAAAGGTTGAAACACGTAGTGGATGTACACAGGAAAAACTCTTATATTACTCTTTTGCCTCTGCCATTCTGTTAGCTTCTTCATTGAATGCAAGCCTGCCTGCATCAAATTCAAACGCACCCCAAAAAAATGCTTAGAAGCGACCTAGTGGATGTACACAGGAAAACTACGTTCACATTACTCTTTGACACTGCCATACTGTTAGCTTATGCATAGAACACAAGTCCCTGCCTGCATCAAATTGAAACGCACCCCAAAAAGTCTTTTAAGTGACCTAATGGATGTACACAGGAAAATCAAGTTCACATTACTCTTTTGCCACTGCCATACTGTGATTTCTTCACTGAATGCAAGGCCCACCCTGCATCAAATTCAAAAAGCACTCAGAAAAGGCTTTGAAAACGACCTAATGGATGTACACAGGAAAAACCACGTTCACATTACTCTTTTGCCACTACCATACAGTTAGCTTATGCATTGACTACAAGGCCCTGCCTGCATCAAATTGAAACCATCCCAAAAAGCTTTGAAGTGACCTAGTGGATGTACACAGGAAAACCACATTCACATTACTCTTTTGCCACTGCCATTTCTGTTAGTTCTTCGATGAATTCAAGGTCCCTCCTGCATCAAATTAAAGCTACCTCAAAAAGGCTTTGAAGCGACCTAGTGGATGTACACAGAAAACCAAGTTCACATTACTTTTTTGCCACTGCCATACTGCACTGCCTGCATCAAATTGAATTGCACCCCAAAAAGGCTTAGAAGCGACCTAGTGGATGTACACAGGAAAACCAAGTTCACTTTACTTTTTTGCCACTGCATACTGTCAGCTTTTTCATTGAATGCATGGGCGCCCTGCATCAAATTCAAACGCACCTCAAAAAGGCTTAGAAGTGACCTATTGGTTTTACAAAACAAACCACGTTCACATTCCTCTTTTGCCACTGCCATTACTGTTAGCTTATGTATTGAATACAAGGCCTTGCCTGCATCAAATGAAACGCACCTCAAAAAGGCTTAGAAGCGACCTAGTGGATGGACACAGGAAAAACCAAGTCCACATTACTCTTTTGCCACGCCATACTGTTAGTTTATGTATTGAATAAAGGCTTCCCCGCATCAAATGAAAACGCACCTCAAAAAGGCTTAGAAGCGACCTAGTGGATGTACACAGGAAAACCAAGTTCACATTACTCTTTTGCCACTGCCATACTGTTAGCTTCTTCACTGAATGCAAGGCTCGCCCTGCATCAAATTGAAACGACCCAAAAAGGCTTAGAAGTGACCAGTGGATGTACACAGGAAAACTACGTTCACATTACTCTTTTGCCACTGCCATAATGTGAGCTTTTTCATTGAATGCAAGACCCACCCATCATCAAAATCAAACACACCCCGAAAATGCTTAGAAGTGACCTAGTGGATTTACACAGGAAAACCACATTCACATTACTCTTTTGCAGTACCATACTGTTAGCTTCTTCATTGAATACAAGGCCCGCCTACATCAAATTCAAACTCACCCAAAAAGGCTTAGAACGACCTAGTGGATGTACACAGGAAAACCACGTTCACATTATTTTTTTGTCCCACTGCCACACTGTTAGCTCATGCATTGAAACAAGGCCTGCCTGCATCAAATTGAAATGCACCCCAAAAAGGTTTAGAAGCGACCTAGTGGATGTACACAGGAAAACCACGCTTCACATTACTCTTTTGCCACTGACATTTCTGTTAGCTTCTTCATTGAATGCAAGCCTGCCCTGCATCAAATTCAAACGCCCCCAAAAAAATGCTTAGAAGCGACCTAGTGGAAGTACACAGGAAAACTACGTTTTACATTACTCTTTGACACTGCCATACTGTTAGCTTATGCATAGAACACAAGTCCCTGCCTGCATCAAATTGAAACGCAACCCCAAAAAATCTTTTAAGTGACCTAATGGATGTACACAGGGAAAAACAAGTTCACTTAAATCTTTTGCCACTGCCATACTGTGATTTTCTTCACTGAATGGGAAGGCCCACCCTGCTCAAATTCAAACGCACTCAGAAAAGGCTTTGAAGCAAACCCAATGGATGTTACACAGAAAAACCAGTTCACATTACTCTTTTGCCCCTGCCATACTGGGTTTGTTTATGTATTGAATACAAGGCCCGCCTGCATCAAATTGAAACGCACCCAAAAAGTCTTTGAAGTGACCTAAAGGATTTAACAGGAAAATCAAGTTCCATTCTCTTTTGCCATGCCTTTCTGTGAGTTTCTTCACTGAATGCAAGGCCCACCCTGCATTTAAATTCAAACGCACTCAGAAAAGGCTTTGAAGCGACCTAATGGTGTACACAGAAAAACCACGTTCACATTACTCTTTGCAATGCCATACTGTTAGTTTATGTATTGAATACAAGGCTTGCCTGCATCAAAATGAAACGCACCTCAAAAAGGCTTAGAAGCGACCTAGTGGATGTACACAGGAAAACCAAGCTCACATACTCTTTTGCACTGACATACTGTTAGATTTTTCACTGAATTCAAGGCCTGCCCTGCATCAAATTCAAACGCACCTGAAAATGCTTAGAAGCGATCTAGTGGTTTTACACAGGAAAACCACGTTCACATTACTCTTTTGCCACTGCATTAAATGTTAGCTTATGCATTGAATAAAAAGGCCATAGCTGCACAAATTGAAACGCACCCCAAAAGGCCCTAGTGCGACCTAGTTTATGTACACAGGAAAACAACGTTCACATTACTATTTTGCCACTGCCATACTGTTACTTCTTTACTGAATGAAAGGCCCCGCCCTACATCAAATTCAAACACACCCAAAAAAGGCTTTGAAGTGACCTAGTGGATGTACACAGGAAAAACCAAGTTCACATTACTCATTTGCCACTGCCATTTCTGTTAGCTCACGCATTTGGATACAAGTTCCCTGCCTGCATCAAATTGAAACACACTCCAAAAAGGCTTAGAAGCGACCTAGTGGATGTCTACAGTAAAGCTACGTTCACATTACTCTTTTGCCTCTGCCATACTCTTAGCTTCTAATTTAATGCCAAGCCTGCCCTGCATCAAATTCAAACGCACCCAAAAAGACTTTGAAGCGACCTAGTGGATGTACACAGAAAACCACATTCACATTACTCTTTTGTCACTGCCATACTGTTTGCTTATGCATTGAATACAAGGCCCTGACTGCATTAATTTGATACTACCCCAAAAAGTCTTAGGAGAAACCTAGTGGATGTACACAGGAAAACCACGTTCACACTACTCTTTTGCCACTGCCACACTGTTAGCTTCTTCTTTGAATGCAAGCCCGGCTGCATCAAATTCTAAAGCACTCAAAAACGCTTTGAAGCGACCTAGTGGATGTACACAGGAAAACCAAGTTCACATTAATCTTTTTACCACTGCCATACTGTTAGCTTCTTCATTGAATGCAAGGCCCTGCCTGCATCAAATTCAAACGCACCCCAAAAGGCTTTGAACCGACCTAGTGGATGTACACAGGAAAACCAAGTTCATATTACTCTTTTACCACTGCCGTACTGTTAGCTTATGCATTGAATGCAAGGCCCGCCCTGCATCAACGCACCCCAAGAAGGCTTTGAAACCATGTACTTAATGGCCACCTCAAAACATTCTTCCCATTAATTTATTACTCCCATTTTGTTTGGCTACCCAGTGAATAGTTGAGCCTGAACATCTGGCAGTGGACACTTGCAGTGTTAATGCTAAAAACCAAACAGTGGACAATTGCAGTGTTGACGCTGAAAACCCAGCGGTGGACCATTGCAGTGTTGGCGCTAAAGACTTTGCAGTTTAAAATTGTATTGTTGACGCTGAAGAACCTGCAGGGACAATTACAGCTTTGTGTACTGCACCGCAGGCCAAGATTTACACTCCAGGTTTTCTATCTGACACAATTCACCTACAAAAGGGAACAAGGCAGGGGTGCCCACTATCACCGTTATTGTTCAACTTAGCCATAGAACCTCTTGCCCGATATTTGATTAATTCAGAGTGTTTCGAAGCATAAAGATGGGGGATGTAGAAGTTAAACTAACATGTTTTGCAGATGATATGCTGTTGTTTATGGCAGACCCGGGGAGACACTTATAGGGATTACTCGATAAATTGACATATTTTGGCTCATTTCAGGATACAAATAAATGTAAGTAAATGCCAGCTCTTATATCTGAAAAAAAAATTGTTGATCCTGAGATAACTGCTCGAGTCTCAGTAGCACAGAAACATATAACCTACTTAGGGGTGAAAATAGGTAGAGATGCTAGATCTCTATATAGATTAAATTATTCTAGTTTAATTGAAAAAATATTGTTAGAATTGGAAGATGGAGAAATCTAAATCTCTCGTTGTTTGGGAGAATGCAATTGCTAAAAATGGTTAGCTTTGCACAAATTTTATACCCAATGCAGACTATTCCATTACTATTAAAGCACTCTGACACGAAAAAATTACAATCGGCCTTCACTAAGTTTATTTGGCAAGGCAAAAGGCCAAGGATTGCTTACAGTAAACTGGCTTTGAAAAAAGATGATGGGGGAATGCAGATGCCCTTGATTAGAATATATAATTTGTCAGCTTTGATGAGACACATTAGAGACTGGCTACAGGACACATCATATTTTCCAATCTAGCGCTGGAGATGGAACTAGCCAGTCCTTTGAACCTCAACACAATCTTACATACAAAATTTGCTAATCTACCAAACTATGTAAAAGCAAGCAGTTTGCTCAGAGATACATTGGGTGCATGGAAAGCTATTAGGAAACTGTTCAATCTCCCTTTCTGTGTCTCCAAATATTTGATGATTTGGAAAGACCCGAACTTTTCACAAGGAACACAAAATAAACTTTTTTAAGGAATGGAAGGAAAAAGGAATCTGGGATCTGGGGGAGATCTTACAACCGGCAGAGGGAAGATTATTGAGTTGGTCTGAATTTTCGGGCAAATTTGGATTACAAAATAATCAATACTTCCAATTTTTACAAATCACGATACATTACACAAATTTGGTGAAAGACTTGGGGAAGGTAGAAAGAACCAACAATTTTGATTCCATGATGGGGCAGAGCAGCGTCGGACTGGAACACCTTGGGCCCACCAGAGAAAATCATTCTTGGGCCCACTATGTAGCTACATAGAAATAAATACAAGACCACCAATTGTGCAGTAAAACACACTAATATCAGGGTATAATATAAGGTAGTACATGTCTAAATTATGTAGCAGGAGTTGGGGTAGCCTCCCTCATAGATTATAAAGCAGCCCCCTCATAGGGGATAATGCTGCCCCCCATAGGGGATAATGCTGCCCCCCTCATAGAGGATAATGCTGCCCCCCTCATAGGGTTATAATGCTATATATATATATATATATATATAATATATAGATTAGATAATAGATAGATACCATATATACTCGAGTATAAGCCGACCCCCCTAATTTTGCCACAAAAAACAGGGAAAACTTATCGACTCGAGTATAAGCCTAGGGTGGAAAATGAGATTATGCCCTATATGCTGCCCCATGTATTATGCCCCACAAGATGCTCCATAGATTGTGCCCCATATGCTGCCCATGTATTATGCTCCCATAGATGCTCCATAGATTGCGCCCCATAGATGCTCCATAGATTATGCCCCCATAGATGCTCCATAGATTATGCCCCCATAGATGCTCCATAATTATGCCCCCATAGATGTTCCTTAGATTATGCCCCCATAGAAACTCCTTAGATTATGCCCCATAGAAGCTCCATAGATTGTGCCCCCATAGATGCTCCTTAGATTATGCCCCATAGAAGCTCCATAGATTGTGCCCCATAGATGCTCCTTAGATTATCCCCCCATAGAAGCTCCATAGATTGTGCCCCTATAGGTGCTCCATAGATTGTGCCCCCATAGATTATGCCCCCATAGATGCTCCATAGATTATGCCCCCATAAATGCTCCTTAGATTATGCCCCCACAGATTATGCCCCCATAGAAGCTCCATAGATTATACCCCCATAGATGCTCCATAGATTATGCCCCCATAGATGCTCCTTAGATTATGCCCCCATAGAAGCTCCATAGATTGTGCCCCCATAGATGCTCCTTAGATTATGCCCCATAGAAGCTCCATAGATTATACCCCCATAGATGCTCCATAGATTATGCCCCATAGATTATGCCCCCATAGATGCTCCACAGATTATGCCCCCATAGATTATGCCCCCATAGATGCTCCACAGATTATGCCCCCATAGATTATGCCCCATAGATTCTCCACAGATTATGCCCCCATAGATTATGCCCCCATAGATGCTCCACAGATTATGCCCCCATAGATTATGCCCCCATAGATGCTCCACAGATTATGCCCCATAGATTATGCCCCCATAGATGCTCCACAGATTATGCCCCCATAGATTATGCCCCCAAAGATGCTCCACAGACTGTGCCCCCATAGATGCTGCATTTTATAGGCCCCTTTATGCTGCTGCAGCTGATGCTGCTGCAAAAAAAGACATACTCACTTCTCGTCGCTGGGGGCCAGGTGCTGGTGTCCTGAGCAGGCGGGGACACCGGCGCGCTATGGGGGACAGGTGCCGGTGTCACCGCTGGCTCAGGGCCCCGGCACCTGAGAGATTTACCTGTCACCCGCTCCACCGCTGAGCGCCGCTGTCTTCGGGTCCTCCGGCAGTGAATGCTCAGGCAGAGGGCGCGGCGCACACTAACCACGTCATCGCCATGTGGGCGTGGGAAGCAGTGAATATTCATTTCTCTTTAGCAGCGGGGACAGGGGCTCCTGCCTCCTGTCACCCGCTGCTGCTCCGCTGGCATGGGGCCCCCATGGCAGCTGCGTGGTGTGCCGCTATTAGCGACACGCCACCGGCTGGGGCCCCTGGAGCAGCGGGGGGCCCTAGGCAACTAGCCCCTGTATGCCAGCAGGTGCCAGGGCCCCCCAGATGCCAGGGCCCACCGGAGAATCCTCCGGTTCTCCGGTGGGCCAGTCCGACCCTGGGCAGAGTACAGACCTGGAATCGATTTCCAGCATCTATGACTATATTCGTGTTTAGATTCAGTCATCATCGTGCTCCAAAATATGTAAAACCTGGTATAAATCTATTCCAGATGAAGACTTAGGTAACAAAATACTGATCGGATGGAAAAAAATAAGAAAGGTAATGATTAATGAGCAGTGGAGAGAGATGCATTATAAACTGATACACCAAGCGATATACGCTTTTAATCTTACCTACAATGGTGCACCTGCTCACTATCTTACTAGTTGTCCAAAATGTAGTCTACACAGGGCCAATTTATTACATGGTTTGTGGGAATGCCCAATTATTCAAAGATTCTGGGCCGAGGTAATTAAATACATACAGAGAATCTGGAAGGTTGAGATACCCAAAAATGTACAGGCATGTGTTTTTCAGTTCATCAGCCTGATAAGTGAATCAAATAATAAAATATATAGTGCTCCCGATGCTGTACATATTGTTCTGCTGGCAGCTAAGAAATGTATCTTGAGACACTGGCTGGAGAAGAAACCACCGAGTGTTTCAGAACTGATAGATACTATAAAATCCCTAATGTTGATGGACAAAATAGATACAGAATCCCAAAAAGAAAAGAATACTGAAAAATTTTTCAAAAAATGGAGGACTTTTATTGAATGTAGTTACTCACAAGCAGAGATCAATCAATTAATGGTAACATTTAAAGGTACAATATGGTACAATCTTGAGGATGTAGCTGGTAACTTGGGATATTGAGGTCATAATATTTGTTTATTGTTTCATTTCTAGTTCTGTATATGGTTCGAATGGAGTATTGTTGTAAACATTCAAAAGGTTAAATTGAAATTGGATAAGAGCAACATTGTATTTTCAAGATATATGCATATAATGTGTGGTTTTTGATATATATTTGATTGCATATTAATATGTCAAATCATCTAATAAAGAAGTTTATAAAAAAAAAAAACAACCAACAAAGTTTGGTTCACAAAGTTCACATTATTATGAAGTGGGTCTCCAATACTATTTTCCTATGCATTGAATGGAAGGCCTGCCCCAAATTTGGTCAAACGAAAATACCACTTTGAAGAGATGTGTATGAAGTCCTCCTAAAAATCAGTTTCCATTACAAAGGGGCAGTTCTCCTATACTTGTAAGGGCCATACACTAAGTGCATAGGCTGAAAAACATTTTCCCCTGGGGTGGGGCACATCAGCCCAGGGCCGGCGTCAGCACCCGGCACACCCGGGCAAGTGCCGGGGCCCTGAGCAGGCGGGGGGGCCCACTCGCAGTCTGGCACCCCCGCGGCCGTTAGCGGAGGAGAGCGTGTCAGCGCCGCCACTGGGCCCCCCCCCGCCCGCTCAGGGCCCCGGCATCAGCTGGCACAATACTTACCTCTCCCGTGCCTCCGCAGCCGCAGCTCCGGGCTCCAGGGGGCGCCGGCGCTTCCTCTCACAGCAGCGCCGCTGAATGACGTCATCATTCAGCGGCCGGCTGTGGCAGAGAGCGCGGACGCTGGGCAGGTAAGACGTGTGTGTGTCTCTGTGTGTGTCTGTGTGTATGTAGTGCGGTGCTTTGTGTGTGTGTGTGTGTATGTGTGTATGTATGTGAGAGAGTGCTTGTGTGCTATGGTGCTGTCTGTGTGTGATGATGGGCAGGCATTGCTGATAATGGGGAGGCATTGATGATGATGGGAAAAGATGATGATAATGGGCAGGCATTGATGATAATGGGCAGGCATTGATGATGGGGAGAAGATGATGATGGGCAGGCATTGATGATGATGGGGAGGCATTGATGATGATGGGGAGGCAATCATGATGATGGGGAGGAGATGATGATGGGCAGGCATTGCTGATAATGGGGAGGCATTGATGATGATGGGGTGAAGATGATGATAAAGGGCAGGCATTGATGATAATGGGCAGGCATTGATGATGGGGAGAAGATGATGATGGGGAGGAGATGATGATGATGGGCAGGCATTGATGATAATGGGGAGGCCATGATGATGATGGTGAGGCAATGATGATGATAAGGAGGCAATGATGATGATGGGGAGGTAATCATGATGATAATGGGGAGTCTTTCCACAGCACCCCTTTCCTGAGCCGTAACAGTGCAGAATGCAGTACAGCGCAGAGGAGAGCTCCATATTTTGTATGGAGCATTATATGGGGACCAGTATCCTGTATGGAGCATTATATGGGGACCAGTATCCTGTATGGAGCATTATATTGGGTCCAGTATTCTGTATGGAGCATTATTTTGGGTCCAGTAATCTGTATGGAGCATTATATGGGGAGTGACATCCTGCATGGGGTATTATATGGGTGATGAGGGGGAGACTGTGGTGCCCATAATATTGTATGGAGGACTGTACTGTCCAGTCTGTACTGTGCGCTGTGAGGATTTGGCGGTTTTTGAGCTATTGTACAATTTACAATAGATATCACTCATGTAATGGAAGAAGTGAAGTATTTGGCATTGTACTGTACCCATTTTTCTCTGCTGTATCTGTGCATCATGAATCGTGGTCTGTGTTAAAGGGGCCCACTGAGGCTCTTTCGCCCGGGGCCCATAAAAACCTGGAGCCGGCCCTGCATCAGCCAAAAGTGTAAATAATTGTAGTTACGAACATCCTAAACACTCTTGCAAAACAATGTAGTGGCTGTATCATCACGGTGACGGAACAACGTTCACCCTGGTGATCTAGTGGTGGTGTCTGAAGAGACGTGGAGTATGGCCTGTGAAAAAGGTCTTCCTAGTTTAAAGGAGCAGGTTTCCTATACTTGTAATGCATATACACTAAGTGCATAGGTTAAAAACATTTTTCCTTGGGGTGGGACACTTCAACCGACTGTGTAAATATTTGTAGTTACGGACATCCTAAACACCCTGCAAAACAACATAGTGGCTGTATCATCACGGAACACGTTCACCCTGGTGATCTAGGGGTAATATAGGAAGAGATGTGGAGTATGGCCTGCGAAAAAGGTCTTCCCAGTTTAATGCATATACACTAAGTGCATTGGCTGAAAAACAATTTTCCCCTGGAATGGGGCACATCAACCAAAAGTGTAAATAATTGTAGTTACGGACATCCTAAACACCCTTGCAAAACAGTGTAGTGCCTGTATCATCATGGAACATGTTCACCCTGGTGATCTAGGGGTGGTGTAGGATGAGACATGGAGTATGGCCTGCGAAAAAGTCTTCTCAGTTCAAAGGAGCGAGTCTCTTATACTTGGAATGCTCATACACATTACAAGTGCATAGGCTGAAAAAATTTTTCCCTGGCGGGTGACACCTCAACATAGAGGGTAAACATTTTTTGAATGGGCATAAAAACACCCTTGAAAAAATTAATACTGGCTGTAGCATCACAGACCACGGTCACCCCGTGTTTTAGTGGTGGTGGATGATGAGGATGAGGAGAAGGAGGAGGACAATAACACACCAAATATTCAAAGTCAGGAAGCGTATACCCATGAGTGGGTGTGAAGAGGTGCATGGAAATACACCTCCCAAAAAAATAAACTGTATTGAAAATAATGTTTTGCTGTTCTCTTTCGGTGGTGTGCAGAAGTCTGCCCCAATTCATGCCTTGTTAATTGTCCACTGCCTGTCAGCATTTTCTGTTGACAGGCGGATGCGCTTATCAGTTACTATTCCACCAGCAACACTAAAAACCCGCTCTGACAAAACGCTAGCAACAGGGCAGGCCATGACCTCCAAGGCATAGAGAGCCAGTTCATGCCATGTGTCCAGCTTGGATACCCAATAATTAAAGGCACAGAGGAATCACAGAGGACATTGGTATGGTCAGCAAGGTACTCCTTCAACATCTTCCCAAACTTTCCAGGCCTTGTGAGACTAAACCGCCACTCTGGGCCAGGCGATGGGAGGGTCTGAAAAAAGTGTCCTAGTACTTTGCCAGTGTTCCCCTGCCTCTGCTGGATTGTAGTTGGGTCTCTCTCGCCTCTACTCCTTGGTTGGCCAACAAACTATGACCTCTGCCGCCAGCATTTTCATATGGGATTTTTTTCACTAATTCCACAACAATGGCCCTCTGGTATTGCATCATTTTAATACACCTATCTGACTCTGGAATAAGAGATTGAAAGTTCTCCTTGTAGCGTGGGTCTAGAAGTGTCACCAACCAGTACTGAGTGTCTGCAAAAATTTTGATAATGCGAGGGTCACAGGAAAGGCAGCGCAACATAAAGTTTTGCCATGTGTGCCAGACCGATAACTGGAAAGCCTTCCATGTCCTCACCAACAGGACGACTGACCATGCTGTCCTCCTCCTCCTCCCTGTCCTGAGGCCATCCATGCTGAACAGATGGTATGACAGTTGAGCTTGTAGTACCATCTATAGCGCAGGAAAGTAGCTCCTGTTCTTCCTCCTCCTCTTCTTCCTCATTGTCAATCATTTCACATTGGGATGACATGAGGCTGGGCTGTGAGTAATCACGCTGTATGGTTCCTTGCTCCATCTCATCGTGCTCTGCCTGCAATGCATCCTCTTTGATTGTGAGCAGAGAGCTTTTCAGAATACAGAGAAGTGGGATGGTGATGCTAATTATGGCGTCATCGCCGCTCACCATCTTGGTGGGACTCCTCAAAGCTATGTAGGATGGTACATATGTCTGACATCCATGTCCACTCCTGAGGTCTTATGTGTGGAGTTTCAACTGAATACCAACACCCTTGTTGATGCTGGTACTCAACAACTGCCCTCTTCTGCTCACAAATCCTTTTCAGCATATGCAGTGTAGAGTTCCAATGTGTGGAGACATCACACACCAGTCGGTAAGCCGGAATCTGCAATCGCAGCTGAAGCATGGAAAGTGCGGCTGAAGCTGTAGCTGACTTTCTAAAATGGGCACACAGGCGTCGTACTTTCACAATCAGATCCGGCAGCTCCTGGTAGGTTTTGAGAAACCGCTAAACCACCAGGTTTCGCACATGGGTCAGGCATGGTACATGTGTGAGCTTGCCTTGCCTTGCCTTACCACCAGGTTACGGCCATTGTCACACACCACCATGCCTGGCTGTAGGTTCAGTGGTGTCAGCCACATATCTACTTGCTCTTTCAGAGCTGTCCACAACTTTTCAGCATTGTGAGGTTTGTCACCTAAGCATATTAGCTTCAGCACTGCCTGTTGCCGCTTGGCTGAGGCAGTGCTGCAGTGCTTCCAGCTTGCGACTGATGTGGTCATTTCAGAGATGCAGGCTGAAGAGGAGGAGGAGGATGATGTGTAGGAGCTGTAGACTGTGGGGGCAACCATGTTTGAGCTAGGGCCCGCAATACTCGGCGTTGGTAGGATTTGTTCCTTCCCAAGGTCAGACTGGGTCCCGGCTTCCACTATGTTAACCCAGGGTGCCGTCAGCGAGATGTTCCGTCCCAGCCCAGAAGCATTTGTCCACGTGTTCTTGGTTAAGTGTTGTGAACGCTCTGGATTGGACTTCTGAGTTGGGGCTCTCTCTGGTGGCTGCTGATAGTGATGAAGCTGCTTTAACGGACAGAGGTCTTTCAGCTGGGGACAATTGGCAATCAGGGATTGATGACTGGGGAGATTTAAGGGATTAACCTTCCTATGATCCTCGCCGGTGATTAGTTGTTGTTCCTGGTCCCATTTGGAAGTCAGCTTGCTTCCTGCTTTCTCCTGCAACTTTCAGATAAGTTATTTGCTGCTTGTTGCTGTGGCTTTTGTTTTTCCTTTTGTTTTTCTGCCCTTCTGGAGTGAGGTCAGCCAGGTTCCCTGGCTGGGGCCTGCGCTCGTCTCTGTTTCTCATTTACCACTGTTTATGTGTTCAGTCCCTTTTATTTCAGTATCTACTGGCTAACTACTTGTTCACACCAGAGTTCTGATCTAGCGGGGGAGAGATCATGTGGTCTCAGTATTTTTTTTAAATCAGATGTGTTGGAATTTTTCTTAGGGTTTTGCCGGATTGCAGACAGTAATCTTTCCTGTCCTATTCTATCTAGACAGTTTTGGGCCCCAGTGTTTGCTTGTTCTATTTTCTTCCTGTGTTCGTATTTCATCTTGTCTAACCGCCAATATATGTGTGGGGCTACCTATTCCTTTGGGGCGCTACTCTGGGGCAGTTAGCTTTCCCCTTTCTATCTTTAGGCTTAGTTAACTCTCCGGATGCTCCGAGGCATCTGGGTCATCGTAGGTACGTCCCATGGCTACTTCTAGTTGTGCGGTTAGTTTATTGGTCTGCAATCCACTAGTTACCAACCTCTCTGAGTGTCTGGCTGCCTTGGCTATTTTGGCTACTGTCCTCCTCGGCTACCAAATCATAACAGAATCACCGGCCTGACTGTAAATTCCATGGTATTCAAAAGAAGGAAAGAATAGTAAAAAAAAAAAAAAAAAAAAGGTTGTCTGAATTTTTTTTTATATATATTTTTCCTCTTTTTCTCTGGGGGCCGTATAAGCATTTGTCCAATCGGGTTGAGCAGCTCGCTGCTGAAGTTCGGAGAATTTCTGTCTGTCTCACTCAGTCGTCTGCTGTAGAACCTAAGATCCCTATTCCTGATTTATTTTTTGGTGATCGGTCTAAATTCTTGAACTTTAGGAATAATTGTAAATTGTTTTTTGCCTTGAAACCTAATTCTTCAGGGAACTCGGTGCAGCAGGTTAAAATTGTTATCTCCCTGTTGCGCTGCGACCCTCAGGATTGGGCATTTTCACTGACACCTGGGGATCCTGTTTTGACTACTGTTGATGCGTTTTTTAAGGCTCTGGGGTTATTGTATGAGGAACCTAATGTGATTTATCAAGCTGAGAAAACCTTATTGGCATTGAACCAGGGTCAGGAAGCGGCAGAGTTATATTGTCAGAAATTCCGAAAGTGGGCAGTCCTTACTAAATGGAACGATGATGCTCTGGCCGCTCTTTTTTGGAAACGGCTGGCAGAGACCGTAAAAGATGTTATGGTGGGATTTCCTGTCCCTTTGGGGCTCAACAATTCTATGTCATTAGCCATTCAAATTGACAGACGCTTGCATGAACGTAAAACTAAGCGAGAGATGGTGTTGCCTTTCAAACAGGCCTCTGAGCCCATGCAGTGTGATGGAGTTGTGTCTGGGGCTCAGCGTAGAGAATTTAGAAAGCGTAACAAGTTGTGCTTCTATTGTGGGGATGCTTCTCATGCTATTTCTGTCTGCCCTGGGCGGAGAAGACGTTTTGCGCGCTCATTTGTTTTGGGCAATGTACAGTCTAAGTTTCTCTTGACTGTTACCTTGATCTGCTCCTTGTCTTCGTTTTCTGCTCAGGCTTTTGTCGATTCAGGAGCAGCCCTGAACCTGATGGATTTTGACTTTGCCAAACGTTGTGGTTTTCCCATGGTACCCCTGCGGACTCCTATTCCTTTGCTGGATATTGATTCTACCCCTTTGGCAGAGAAAAAAAAACAGCTTTGGACCCAGGTGATAATGCGGGTAGACCCGGACCACCGGGAGAGTTGTGTATTTTTGGTGTTACATAATTTACATGACATTATTGTACTGGGTTTTCCTTGGTTGCAGACCCATAATCCTGTTTTGGATTGGAAGTCTGTGTCTGTGGTCAGTTGGGGTTGTCAATGTGTTTGTAGTGACACTCGTGTTTTTGCTACCTCTTCCCAGTCTCAGGAGGTCCCTGACTATTTGGCTGATTTTTCTGATGTGTTTAGTGAGAGTAAGTCTGCGTCCTTGCCTCCTCACAGGAGTTATGATTGCGCAATGAGTTAGTGCCCGGTTGTAAATTTACCAAGGGTCGGCTCTTCAATCTGTCTGTACCTGAGCATGAGGCCATGCAAACTTATATCAAAGAGTCATTGGAGAAAGGTCATATTAGACCGTCCTCTTCACCTTTAGGTGCCGGCTTTTTCTTTGTGGCCAAGAAGGATGGTTCATTGAGGCCTTGTACTGACTATTATCTCCTTAATAAGATCACTGTTAAATATCAGTATCCTTTGCCCCTGATTTCCAGTTTGTTCTCCAGAGTGAAAGGGGCTAGTTGGTTTACCAAGCTTGACCTTAGGGGGGCGTATAATCTTATTCGCATTAAACACTGTGATGAATGGAAGACGGCGTTTAATACCCCTGATGGGCATTTTGAATACTTAGTGATGCCTTTTGGGCTCACTAATGCCCCTTTCATCTTCTAATCTTTCATGAATGATATTTTCCGGGATTTGGTGGATAAGTTTCTGATCGTTTATTTGGACGATATTTATATTTTTTCCAATGACTGGGATTCTCATGTGGAACATGTTTGGATGGTATTCCGGATTTTGAGAGAAAATGCCTTGTATGTTAAGGCATCAAAATGTCTCTTTGGCGTGCAGAAGGTTTCGTTTTTGGGATTCATTTTGTCTCCGTATGCTATTGAGATGGACCCGGTCAAGGTTCAGGCCATTTGTGATTGGGTTCAGCCCACTTCATTGAAGGCTCTTCAGAGATTTTTGGGTTTTGCTAATTTTTAACCTAAATTTATAAGTAATTTCTCTGGTATTGTGAAACTGTGTAGCCCAGCTGTGCCTGGAGTCACATTTCCCCAGGGGGATGCACCGAAGGTAACACCCACGGAGACCTATATGCACACAACACACCTGCACTATTCCCTAGATCCACCAAAGGGAGCCCTTTTGCAGTTTATAAAGGTAGTGACGACACGGCAGTTACCTCAGATCTCCTCAGAACACCTCAGATGAGCTGAGAGGGAGAGTTACCTCAGAGAGACAGAGTGTTCTGTCTAGTCTAGCTGAGAGCTGAGAGAACCTAAAGACTACAGCTTGAACTTAGTCTACTGTGTTAAGGCCAGTAATAGTGGAGGAAGATAGCCACTTCAGCCTGGTCAGAACTGAGTCAACTGAGTGTAGCTTCAGTGAGCAAGCGTGCCGACGCTTTGAGAGCGGTGAAGAGAAAGGAGAATCAGCTATCTACTGCTAGTGTGCTTATGTTAAGGGTCGGAGTAGGACGAAAGGCGAGTGGAAGGGAAAAGAGAGTGACAGAGGTTGATACAGCATTGATCGCTTACCTCTACTCTGAACAACCGGACACCGGGTTCGAGCTTGCTAGCATCTACACGACTAGTAGGAGATACCGGAGACCCTGTGGGACTTCAAGTCGCAGGGGCCCACCAGTGCTGATACGTAACTGGGGTCAGGAAGACGGAGTCTAGCAGGGCCCTACATACAGAGACACTGTTCTATCCTAGAGAAGGCCTCACTACAAAGTCAGCCGGGCGTATAACTGAAGACAGAGTTAGACTTCGTTTCATACAGGTCAGAAACTCACACATAAAGGAGTACGGAGGCCCTACACCTACTCAGTGGGATTACTGGACGTGCATCCTCCACCCTGCCAGCTTCCCGGGACGTGCCTGCAACTACCATCAGTAAAGGTACAGAAAGAGACTTTCGTGTGTGTGTCTGCCTTATTGCTCCTGCACCCCTACACCGCCATATAACCTGAGGGATCCAGTCTTGCCTGTGGGAGACTTAACACCTTGCTGCCCAGTAACAACCCCTCAGCGGATCTGCCTTGCAGCGATGGTCACCCTGACCAGGTACCACAGGTGGCATCACGAACAAACAGTATATACTTTAATCCCCTGTAAATATCCGACATTTGAGGTGAGCCCCAGGGCCACGGACCGAGCTGTGCTACCCGTGACATCCCCATTGAAGCGAACGGGCTCGGTGCCGAGTACCCCACGGTTCTGCTAAGGGCGACTCATCTTAAATTTTGGCGTCACGAACAGGATCCGAAGCTCGCTATATGCGAGTCCTGTGTGCCTGAATTGGACTGTTTTTGTGCAAAAGACTGTATTGCTGTTTTTGAGAATTTACCGCCAACTGTCCGCCATTGTCCGCCAAATTGCAGCGCTATAGCGTGAAGAGAAGGGGGGCGTACCTGCAGAAAGCGCGCTGAGTCCCGGACACTCCCCAAACGCTGACGCGGCGGCAGGTCCTGTGGAGAGCTTCGGTGAACGCTCTGACGTCAGAGCGCCGGGGACACAGGTCCTTCTACATCGCTGTGACCTGCAGAGCTGCAGCCTTCAGAGAAGGTAGGCCACGCTTAACTAGGGGGCGCAGACATGTCGCAGCCGCAAGCTGACAGTGCGGTCCAGGGCGACCGCTCCAATGACTTACCCGCGCAGGATGGAAACGCTGGCCCCTCACCAGGTCCTGTGGCCCCGATAGTACCGCTGACGCTGCCATACCTGCCTGGAGCAAAGTGGCTCCCTCAGTATAGCGGTAAGCCAGACACCCTGTCAGGGTTTAAGCGCAAAATATGCAGCATAATGGACATGTACCCTATGACAGAGAAACAAAGAGTTGCAGTGGTAGTGGGACAACTGACTGGTGCTGCAGAAAGGGAAGTAGAGACATGGTCAGCTGCAGACCAGGAATCAGTGCTTGCAATTTTCTTAAAGCTACAGACTATTTTTGAGGACCGCACTGAAACAGATCTCCGGATTAGATTTTACCAATGCTCCCAGAAACCAGATGACAGTATTAGGGACTACGTCTGCCGACTACAGGGGGCCCTGCGAGCTCTCAAACAGGTCAACCCTATAAGTGCCATCAATGAAAACAAAATGTTGAAGGAACAATTTGTACGGGGACTGAGGTCCCAAGCTGAAAGCAGAACTGTGCACTGGTGGTCCTTGGATCATCCTGACGCTACCTTTGATGCCCTAAAGGATATGACTATAAAAGGACTGCGACCCCTGGAGAAGCCCGAGGTGGCAACCCAGTGTCACCCGGGTGAAGCCACTCTAAAGCCAGCAGCATCCACCTTTTCCCCGCTGGTGGCGGAAGCCAAAATGCAGGTGTCGCCCCCTACTGAGTTGGACTGTCTTCGCTCAGAAGTGCGCCAGCTGACCAAAAACCTGGCCACTGTAATGAGTGCCCTGCAACTGCGGAAGGAGGAAAGATCCTGCTAGCTGACTGCCCAGAGGATGTCCCTTGGATGAACCGGAGAAGAAGGAGGACGTCGTCCCACCGGAGGAGGACAACGCCACCCCCAGGAGCGACCCCGATCAGCACCATCCTCGCCGAGAGATCATCTGCTACTGTTGCAACAGAGAAGGTCATCTAGCCCGACAGTGTCCTTTAAACGAGCAGATCCTGGGTCTGAGGGCCAACACCCAGGACTAGACTCTTCAGGCCCCTCAGACTGGAACCGCAGGTTTGTGGGAGGAAGACCATACCTGTCCATCATCTTGGACGGGATCGCAATCCCTGCCCTGCTAGACACTGGATCTCAGGTGACCATCATACCTGATGTCCTGTATAATAAGTTTTGGTCCATGGACAGTCTCCAGCCCCCGAGCCCTGACTTTGCTGTGTACGCCTCTAATGGTCTCCCTGTTGATATACTCGGAGCCAAAAACGTGGATGTAAAGGTGGGCAGAGTGGAGCTGAAGGACCGGGGACTCTTAGTAGTAAAAACTGTAAATGAGGAAAATGGCTTAAATGTGGTTTTAGGTACAAACATTATCAGTAACTGTCTGGGAGAAGTTGTGTTTTTGCTCCAACAGCTCGCCGAAGTTGCCAGGCCAAAGCAAAAGGGAGTGATCCAGAGGGAGTTCCGGGCCCTGATGTGCCAGCAGCAAGCGAAGCTGACAGATGGTGAGATTGGTAATGTACGGGTAACAGACCCGAACCCCATTGTGATACCCCCAATGAGTGAAATGCTTATATGGTGTAGAGCAGCAATAGGTCTGAGAGGACAGAACTACCAAGTGTAACGGGTCTGGTGGGTGGAACTACTGACGAGACAGGTCAGGTTGGTGGAACCACAAAGCTTTATTATACAAGAGAGTTTACTTGTAAGAGAGCGGGTGGCACCCGGGAAAAGGGCAGGGAATCACGGTAGGGGATATAGGTAGTCTCTGGACAGGCAGGTTTGTCACAGCAAGTGACCAAGGAAGTCTCTGGGCAGGCAGGTTGTAACGGTAAGTAACCGAGGCAGTCTCTGGACAGGCAGGCTGTCACGACAAGTGACCAGGCAGTCTCTGGACAGGCAGGTTGTCACAGCAAGTGACCAAGGCAGTCTCTGGGACAGGCAGGTTGTCACAGCAAGTGACCAAGGCAGTCTCTGGGACAGGCAGGTTGTCACGGTAAGTGACCAGGCAGTATCTGGACAGGCAGGTTGTCACAGCAAGTGACCAAGGCAGTCTCTGGGACAGGCAGGTTGTCACGGCAAGTGACCAGGCAGTCTCTGGACAGGCAGGTTGTCACGGCAAGTGACCAAGGCAGTCTCTGGGACAGGCAGGTTGTCACGGCAAGTGACCAGGCAGTCTCTGGACAGGCAGGTTGTCATGGCAAGTGACCAGGCAGTCTCTAGAACAGGGCAGGCATATACGACCTGATATGGTGGAGCCTCCAGGTAGGCTGCAGTCGGATGGCAGATGATCGCTCCCAGGTGAGCAGGCAAGAGCCGTGGATCTCTGCAGATGATGTCCGAACTTCCGGATGGAGCTGCAGTCGGATGGTAGATGATCGCTCCCAGGTGAGCAGGCAAGAGCCGGGGATCTCCGCAGATGATGTCCGAACTTTCCGGATGGAGCTGCAGTCGGATGGCAGATGATCGCTCCTAGGTGAGCAGGCAAGAGCCGGGGATCTCTGCAGATGACGTCCGAACCTCTGGATGGAACTGCAGACGGATGGCAGACAGGCAAGCCGACAGGTAACAGGCAGGTAACTGGAATCAGGAGCTGATGGCTGAAACAGAGTTAGACTGCACAGGAACAACATTGCTCGGGCACCTACATTAAGGAGGAAGCCCTTAATATAGGGTGGAGTCCTCCAGCATTGGCTGGAGACTGATTTGGAAAATGCGCGCGGCTCCTTTAAGAGCGGGGGAGGGTGCGGGCGCGCGCCCTAAGGCCAGTAGCAGGGAAGGAGCGCGCGGGACCAGCAGGGCGGAAGGAGGACGCCATAGGCGCAGAGGAGGCTGGGAGCACTGAGGACGCTGAGCGCAGGTGAGGAGAGCGACGTCCCTGTCTGGCAGCAGGCAGGGACGCGGGCGCTACAGTACCCCCCCTCTAGGCCCCCCCTTCTTTAGGCCAGAAAGAAATTTAGCTAGGATAAGAGGGGCATGGATGTTCTCCCGAGGCTCCCAGGTTCTCTCCTCAGGACCAAACCCCTTCCAATCCACCAAAAAATAAGTCTTTCTTCCTACCCTTTTTGTGGCCAGAATGTTCTCTACCTCAAATTCATCATCAGCAGACACTGGAGCAGGAGGTGTACCTGTAGACTTAAAAAAAGAGTTAAGAACCACAGGTTTGAGGAGAGATACATGAAAAGAATTAGGAATTCTCAAATTGGCCGGGAGTTTCAATTTATAGGACACCGGATTGATCTGACTGATGATCTCAAAAGGACCGATGAACCGAGGACCTAACTTGTAGGACGGAATTTTGAGTCGAACATATTTGGACGAAAGCCAGACTTTGTCCCCAGGACGGAATTGAGGAGGATCCAGATGTTTTTTGTCAGCATGTCTTTTCATGCGCTCGGATGACTGAATGAGTGCGGACCGGGTACTCTCCCAGATGGAGGAGAATTCTCTAACCAGAGATTCCGCAGCTGGATTGTCCACAGAGATGGAAACAGGGACAGGGATCCGAGGGTGCTGACCGAAGACTACAAAAAACGGAGACTTGGTGGAAGATTCACTCTCATGATTATTGTAGGAGAATTCGGCCCAAGGCAGGAGCTCCACCCAGTCAGAATGGTGGGCATTAACGAAGTGTCGAAGATAACTGGTCAAATTCTGATTTATTCGTTCAACTTGTCCATTGGACTGTGGGTGGTAAGCGGAGGAAAAATCCAGGGTGACGTCTAGCAACTTACAAGTGGCTCTCCAGAAACGTGAGGTGAACTGAACCCCACGATCCGACACAATGTGACGAGGCAGACCATGAAGACGGAAGATGTGGCGGATAAAGTCTTTAGCCAACTCGGGTGCAGACGGAAGACCTGGCAGAGGAATGAAGTGAGCCATCTTGGAAAAGCGGTCAGTGACCACCCAAATGACTGTACAACCAGCAGAGACGGGAAGATCAGTAATGAAGTCCATGGCTATATGCTGCCAGGGGGCAGCGGGTACAGGAAGCGGAAGAAGACGGCCGGTGGGCAGGTGTCTCGGAACTTTGTTGCGGGCACAGGAAACACAGGCAGAAACAAAGTCTATTACGTCTTTGTGCAGGGAAGGCCACCAATAATGCCGGGTAATGAGTTGGAGGGTCTTTTTTTGACCAGCGTGGCCAGCGAGTTTAGACGAGTGACCCCAATGTAGGATTCTCTTCCGATCGGTTTCTGATACGAACGTCTTACCAGGAGGGACACGATTTAGACTCACGGGAGCCACCTGCATCACTCTGGCGGGATCGATGATATGTTTAGGCTCATCTTCGAGATCCGACACCAGGAAAGACCGAGACAAGGCATCCGCCTTGACGTTTTTGTCAGCTGGGCGAAAATGCAAAAGAAAATCGAAGCGGGCAAAAAACAAGGACCACCGGGCTTGGCGAGGATTAAGTCTCTGTGCCTGCTGGAGGTATGCCAGATTTTTGTGGTCCGTGTAGATGATTACCGGATGAAGAGCCCCTTCGAGTAGGTAACGCCACTCCTCCAATGCCAACTTAATGGCCAATAACTCTCGATCTCCTATGGAGTAGTTGCGCTCGGAGGAGGAGAAGAGTTTGGAGAAGAAACCGCAGGATACCATCCTCCCGGATGGCGATTTTTGGGTAAGAACCGCTCCGGCTCCAGCAGAGGAAGCGTCCACCTCCAGGAAGAACTGCTTGTTGCCATCCGGGCGATGCAGCACTGGAGCGGAAGAGAAGGCCTGTTTCAGAGAAAGGAAGGCCTCCTCTGCTTCGGTCGTCCACTGTTTGGGGTTAGCATCCTTGCGAGTGAGCGCTGAGATTGGAGCAGTCCTGGAAGAGAAGTGCGGTATGAAGAGACGGTAATAGTTGGCAAATCCCAGGAACCGCTGAATGGCCTTCAACCCCTCCGGTCGGGGCCACTTCTCGATGGCAGACAGTTTCTCCGGATCCATTCGTAGACCTGTTTGAGAGATAATGTAACCCAGAAACGGAAGCGATGTCTGCTCAAAGAGGCACTTCTCTATTTGGCGAAGAGGTGATTCTGCCTGAGCCTGAGCAGAACCTGACGAACATCCCTCCGGTGAGACTGAAGATCCGGAGAGAAGACCAAGATGTCGTCAAGGTACACCACAACGCAGGAGTAGAGGAGGTCCCGGAAGATGTCATTGACCAACTCCTGAAAGACTGCTGGAGCATTACAGAGACCAAAGGGCATCACCAAGTACTCGTAGTGGCCGTCCCGGGTGTTGAATGCCGTCTTCCATTCATCTCCTCGACGGATATGAACCAGGTTGTATGCTCCACAAAGATCTAGTTTGGTGAAGACTCTAGCCCCTCTAAGACGATCAAACAGTTCTGGAATGAGCGGAAGAGGGTACTTATTCTTCACCGTGATCGAATTTAGGCCTCTGTAGTCAATACAGGGACGGAGAGATCCGTCTTTCTTTTTAACGAAGAAGAAACCTGCTCCCGCTGGGGAGGTAGATTTCCGGATGAATCCCTTTGCTAAGTTCTCCTCGATATATTCGGACATCGACCTGGTCTCAGCAGCAGACAACGGGTAAATACGCCCACGGGGAGGCGTAGTACCGGGCAACAGGTCAATCGGGCAATCATATGGTCTATGCGGGGGTAATGTCTCTGCTTCCTTTTTATTGAAGACATCAGCAAATGACCAATATGGAATCGGGAGTCCAGGTAGATTAGCAGGTGTAGGAGAAGAATAGACAGGATGAACAGGCACCTGACACGTTTTATGACAGTCCTGTCCCCAGCGAAGAACCTCTCCATTCTGCCAGTCGAGCACAGGTGCATGTTTTTGGAGCCAAGGCAGACCTAGTAAGAAAGCATGAGAGAGTCCAGGTAAAACATGAAACGAGATGCTCTCAGAATGCAACATTCCCACCTGCAGGGTTATGACTTCGGTGATAAGTCGTATGGGACGAGGTAGGAGGCCCCCATCCACAGCAGCAACAGATACCGGTTCAACAAGAGGTTGGTGGGAATGTGATACTTCTCTACTAGAGCCTGTGACACGAGATTCCCAGCTGCTCCAGAATCAAGTTGGGCCATTTCGAAGTGGCGGTTCTTACCGAGCAGGATTGAAACCGACAGCAGCAGGGATGAAGAGGATTTATTTTTGTCTAGATTGACCTCTCCGAGCGAACCTAGACACAGGCGTTTCCTGACTTCTCCGGACAGGTTTGGATCCAGTGCTCCTTACTGCCGCAGTAGAAGCAACTTTTCTCGGCACGGCGTGAGTCCTGACGGGCTTTGACCATCTTGGTCTGGTCGACCTGCATAGGCTCAGCAGTGTGCACCTGAGGAGAAACGGAAGAGGTTATAGATCTCTGACACGCGGGTGCAAGAGGGGAAAATTGTTTTTTACGGGTGATCTCTTTGGCTCGTTCCTGGAACCGTAGATCAATTCGATTGGCAAGATTTATTAAATCATCTAGAGAGGTTGGAACGTCCCGACCGGCAAGTTCGTCTTTAATACGGCCGGACAGACCCTCCCAGAAGACCGAAATTAGAGCTTCATTGTCCCAAGTTAGTTCTGAGGCTAAAGTCCGGAACCGTATGGCATATTGACCAACGGTGAGGCTCTCCTGACGGAGACGCAGCAGAGATGATGCAGAGGAAGTCTTCCGTCCAGGTTCGTCGAATACCTTCCGGAAGGCCGAGAGAAAAGCAGGCAGGTCAGATACCAGAGGATCCTCTCTCTCCCAGAGAGGATTAAGCCAGGCCAGGGCCTCTCCGGTAAGATGGGACATGATGAAGGCAATTTTGGCCCGGTCAGAGTTAAACTGGTGTGCCAGGAGTTCAAAATGCAGGGTGCACAGATTAATGAAACCCGAGCCAGAGCAGGATCGCCTCCAAACCTAGGAGGAGCTGACAGTCGGGGTCCGGGAATGGAAACCACGGAATTGGGAATCAGCGGGACTGACGGATTATGAGTCATGGCTCCAGCGATGGTTGCTGGTGATGAATTCAGAGTGTCCAGACGGGAATTGACGTTCCGCAGGTGACCCAGGATGGCCTCCTGTTGAGACCTCTGGCGAGACAGCTCATGACACAGTTCCGGGAGTGAAGGGGTTTGGGTGCCACCTGGTTCCATGGCCCGAGCAAACTGTAACGGGTCTGGTGGGTGGAACTACTGACGAGACAGGTCAGGTTGGTGGAACCACAAAGCTTTATTATACAAGAGAGTTTACTTGTAAGAGAGCGGGTGGCACCCGGGAAAAGGGCAGGGAATCACGGTAGGGGATATAGGTAGTCTCTGGACAGGCAGGTTTGTCACAGCAAGTGACCAAGGAAGTCTCTGGGCAAGCAGGTTGTAACGGTAAGTAACCGAGGCAGTCTCTGGACAGGCAGGCTGTCACGACAAGTGACCAGGCAGTCTCTGGACAGGCAGGTTGTCACAGCATGTGACCAAGGCAGTCTCTGGGACAGGCAGGTTGTCACAGCAAGTGACCAAGGCAGTCTCTGGGACAGGCAGGTTGTCACGGTAAGTGACCAGGCAGTATCTGGACAGGCAGGTTGTCACAGCAAGTGACCAAGGCAGTCTCTGGGACAGGCAGGTTGTCACGGCAAGTGACCAGGCAGTCTCTGGACAGGCAGGTTGTCACGGCAAGTGACCAAGGCAGTCTCTGGGACAGGCAGGTTGTCACGGCAAGTGACCAGGCAGTCTCTGGACAGGCAGGTTGTCATGGCAAGTGACCAGGCAGTCTCTAGAACAGGGCAGGCATATACGACCTGATATGGTGGAGCCTCCAGGTAGGCTGCAGTCGGATGGCAGATGATCGCTCCCAGGTGAGCAGGCAAGAGCCGTGGATCTCTGCAGATGATGTCCGAACTTCCGGATGGAGCTGCAGTCGGATGGCAGATGATCGCTCCCAGGTGAGCAGGCAAGAGCCGGGGATCTCTGCAGATGACGTCCGAACCTCTGGATGGAACTGCAGACGGATGGCAGACAGGCAAGCCGACAGGTAACAGGCAGGTAACTGGAATCAGGAGCTGATGGCTGAAACAGAGTTAGACTGCACAGGAACAACATTGCTCGGGCACCTACATTAAGGAGGAAGCCCTTAATATAGGGTGGAGTCCTCCAGCATTGGCTGGAGACTGATTTGGAAAATGCGCGCGGCTCCTTTAAGAGCGGGGGAGGGTGCGGGCGCGCGCCCTAAGGCCAGTAGCAGGGAAGGAGCGCGCGGGACCAGCAGGGCGGAAGGAGGACGCCATAGGCGCAGAGGAGGCTGGGAGCACTGAGGACGCTGAGCGCAGGTGAGGAGAGCGACGTCCCTGTCTGGCAGCAGGCAGGGACGCGGGCGCTACACCAAGCAGTAGTAGAGCCCCATTGTTCAGAACATAGACCTACACTCTTGACCGCTAGAGTGGTAGTGGAGGTACGAAATGGGAGGGTACCAGTACGTCTTCTCAACTGGGGAGAAGATGAAGTGAACTTACCACGATATGCCACTGTTGCTAAATTACATACCGTAGATAATAACTCCATTCTCACGACAGAGTCCTTAGCCTCCTCCCAACCAGTGGAGGATAATGATCCAGCAACCCAGGTGGAGGATTGGTGTCAGCAGCTCCATGTCGGGACAGACACCACTCCGGCCCACCAGAAACAGGGAGTACTTCGAGTGGTGCAGGAGTACACACAGGTATTTAGCAAACACCCACTTGACTTTGGGACAATTAAGGGAGTGCAACACCATATCCCTACAGGCAACCATCCCCCCATTAAAGAGTGGTACAGGCCTATACCTCCAGCACACTACCAGAAAGCCAAGGAGATGTTGCGTGACATGAAGGAAGCAGGGGTGATAAGGGATAGTTGTAGTCCCTGGGCAGCACCTCTAGTCCTAGTCAGGAAAAAGGATGGAAGCATGAGAATGTGTGTAGATACAGACAAGTGAATAGCATTACACATAAGGATGCATACCCTTTATCACGCATTGAAGAATCCTTAGCTGTCTTAAAAACTGCTAACTACTTTTCCACCCTTGACCTCACTAGTGGGTACTGGCAAGTGGCTGTGGCTGAGGAGGATCGGGAGAAGACGGCTTTCACCACCCCGATGGGACTCTGTGAGTTTGACAGGATGCCGTTTGGACTCAGCAGTGCCCCGGGAACGTTCCAGAGAGTGATGGAGAGTTGCCTGAGACATCTCAACTTTGAAACCGTGTTGCTGTACCTGGACGATGTAATTGTGTACTCCAAGACGTATGAGGATCATCTGAAGCACCTGGCAGAGGTATTCGAGTCACTGTCCAAGTACGGGATGAAACTGAAGCCTTCAAAGTGCCATCTGCTCAAACAAAAGGTACAGTACTTGGGGCATATTGTCAGCTCAGAAGGAGTAGCGCCAGACCCCGGGAAGGTCACCGCCATCCAGAAATGGCCGGAACCGAGGAATCTCAAGGAGGTGCGCCAGTTCCTGGGACTGACAGGTTACTACCGGAGGTTTGTAAAGGACTACACCAAGAAAGCAGCGCCTCTGCAGGACCTCCTGGTAGGACAATCCCTCAAGAGCAGAAATTCTACATTCCACTGGGGTAAAGAACAAGCTGAGGCATTCAAGGAGATGAAGGAGATCCTGACAGGCGATGAGATCTTGGCCTACCCTGACTACAGCCAGCCATTCCTGCTGTACACTGATGCCAGCAACGAAGGATTGGAGCTGTACTCAGTCAGAAGCAAAATGGCCTCGAGAAAGTCATCGCATATGCAAGCAGGAAGCTCCGCCCGACCGAGAGAAACCCAGAGAACTATAGCAGCTTCAAGTTGGAGTTCATGGCACTGGTCTGGGCCATTACAGAAAGATTCAAGCATTACCTAGCCTCCAGCAAGTTCACTGCTTACACTGACAATAACCCCTTGA
This sequence comes from Oophaga sylvatica, assembly GCA_033576555.1. Taxonomy (NCBI): domain Eukaryota; kingdom Metazoa; phylum Chordata; class Amphibia; order Anura; family Dendrobatidae; genus Oophaga; species Oophaga sylvatica. The sequence goes on from JARQOD010009619.1 coordinate 27,899, forward strand.
CACATCTTGAAACAGCTAAGCTGGGAGCCATGGAGCAACGTTGGATGGCTCGGCTGTCGAACTATCAATTCACAATCAAGTACAGGGTGGGCCGTAAGAATGCCAACGCTGATGCCTTGTCCAGAATGCCTCATGAGTCCGACACGGAAGAGGAATTGGATGACCTAGAAGAAATTGAGCTACCTGCATTTCACAGAAATGGGATGATCCACGAGCAACGAGCCTGTAGGAGGCCACGTGGTAAGACGTTAAACCCTTTACCTCACCACAGCTGGAAGGAGACCCAGAACAGTGACCCGGTTGTCAGCCGTATCAAGGAGCTGATAACTCAGGAAGGTTCCTCCTTAGAGAAGGATGCGTCTCAGCAAGCAAAGGAGCTGTGGAATGAGAGAAGCCGGCTATTTATCTACCGTGAGAAGCTGTGCCGAAGGTACGTCAACCCAAGAACCCATGAGATGGTATGGCAGATAGTAGTCCCCAGAACGGACATCCAGATGGTGTTGGAAGCCTACCACGATCGAGCGGGGCACTTTGGCTGGAAGAAGCTGGAAACCCTGCTGAAGTGCTGTTTCTACTGGGTGGGAATGCGCAGTTCCATCGAAAAATGGTGTAAAAAACTGTGTGTCCTGTAGCCTCCGAAGAAAAGACTACAGCAGCCAGAAAGCACCCCTGCAACCCATCAAGACGACTCGTCCCTTGGAGATCGTGGCCTTGGACCATGTAAAGTTGTCACCCAGTCGGTCAGGATACTCATATGCCCTGACAATGGTGGATCACTACTCCAGGTTCCTGGTTGTCGCCCCTGTCAAAGATTTGACAGCTGAAACAGCAGCAAAGACGTTTCAAGCGTATTTCTGCAGACCCCATGGATATCCAGAGCAAGTGTTAACTGATCAGGGTCCTGCCTTTGAAGCCGAGTTGTTTAAAGAGTTCTGTCATTTGTACGGAAGCAAGAAGATAAGAACCACACCGTACCACCCCCAAACAAATGGTCTCTGTGAAAAGATGAATCACATAGTCATTGATCTGCTGAAGACGGTACCACTTGAGGAGAGGAATCGGTGGCCAGACCTACTACCTGACCTGGTAGATCTGTACAATCACATACCTGTGAGTTCCACCAATTGCACCCCAGCCTACCTCATGCGGGCAAGACCAGGAAAGCTGCCCATGGATTTGGAACTTGGTGTTGTAGAACCAGAAGCTGATGTTACTACTGAAGATTGGGACACGAACCGACAGGAACAGTACAGGAGAGTACAAGCCTGCGTGGAAGATAGTCTCAGTAAAGTAAGGGAAAAACAAGAGGAAAACTACAACAAAGTGCGCCAGCTGAACCTTTTGTACCTGGAGAAATTGTGCTGAAAAGAAAAGAAGAATGCACAAACTAGATGATCAATGGGAAAAAGAGCCATATGTCGTGCAAAATTCAAAGTTTGACAACAGGAAAACATGTACCATTAGTAAAGATGGAGGAAAGATGACCACAACTGTATCAAGAGACCACCTAAAACTATGTCCAGATATGTTAAAGCTTCGCGAAGAAGAACTTGTTATAGACAAAGAGAAACCAGGTGAAGTCATACACACGGACTTAGGAGATTTTCCTGCAGATTGGCCTTGTATCGGAGACGCTGTGATCATTCCAGTACTTCAATTTTACCAACCACAAGAAGCACTTCAACGTCAAGTTGAGCCAGTTGTCGCAGAAGGAATGGTTCAAGAGGAACCTGCTCCTGAAGCATCTCAAGAAATAGAGTCTCGAGAAGTGGAGTCCCAAAACGTGGAACCTCCAGATGTTGGGTCTCAGGAAGAAGAATCCCCTGGCAAAACAGAACCGCATCGCCCAGGGCCCCAATACTTGCCAATCCCAAGAGGTTAAGGCAGTATTACAGTTACCGCACGAAAGGGCGATAGTCAAATGCACCCTACCTGACGCAACACCACGTTTCAGACGCACGACAAAAGGGAAAATTTCCCGTTGGGACCAGAGTGGGCCTTTGCAAATGTACCCCGTAAACAAGTGTCCAAATGTATAAATTATATAAAAACGTGAAATTCATGTATAATGTTCTTCAGCAACTGTTAAATTATTGCCTCCCCAAAGGAAAAATTCGTATATTTCCTGTTAATGTTTTGTTTTATTTCTTTCGGGCCCGGGGGTGCTGATGTTAACTAAGGGGGGATGTGTAGCCCCCCTGTGCCTGGAGTCACATTCCCCAGGGATGCACCCAAAAGGAACCCCCCGGGGGAAACCCATATGCCAAACACACCTGCCTATTCCCTAATCCCCAAAAGGGGCCCCTTTTCATTTTTAAAGGGAGTGACGACACGGCAGTTACCTCAATCTCCCAGAACACCTCAATTGAGCTGAGAGGGAGAGTTTTCCCCCAGAGAGACAAGTGTTCTGTTATCACGAACAGAGAACCCAAAGACTACGCTTTTCTTGTTTTTCGGTGGGGGCCAGTAAAGGGAGGGAAAATAGCCACTTCACCTGGTCAAACTGAGTCAACTGATGTAGCTTCAGTGAGCAAACGGCCGACGCTTTGAGAGGGTTTAAGAGAAAAAGAACAGCTTTTACTGCTAGTGCTTATGTTAAGGTGGGGTAGGCGAAAGGCGGTGGGAAGGGGAAAAAAGGGGTGACAGGGTTTTTACGCATTTACGCTTACCCTACTCTAAAACCGACACCGGTTCGACTTTCTAGCATCTACAGCAGTAGGGATACCGAGACCCTGTGGA
>JARQOD010009620.1:0-30632 GCA_033576555.1 Oophaga sylvatica
TTTCCTGATCCACTGGTCCAGAGGTCAGCAGGGAGCCATCCACAGTTTCCATCTGTACTGGAGTAGCCTTCTTCACTGAACGTATTCCCTGTTTCAGAGCAAAGGAGACATCCATAAAATTTCCACTTGCCCCTGAGTCGATCATAGCAGAGCTAGACACCCAAGCTGAGTCAACCCAGAGTTTGATGGAAAGAAAGCAATGAGAATTGTTTTTCTTACAACTCAGCTGGGACACCGCTGAGGAAACTTGAAAAATGGCAGCGTTTACACAGTCAACGTCCTCAGAGGTAACGGAGTTTAAGTCCGAGAAATCAAGATCTGTTGCTGCAGATCTCTCTGGAGCCTGAGGCTCGGACCTGACAGATCCCCTCTCGCAACACTCACAATGAATGAGTGCTGCAGTAGTCTTACGAGAACGGCTGGGGCAGTTTATAATGAAGTGCCCTGACTTACCACAATAGAAACATAAATTCTCCTTAAAACGATGTTCCTTGCGTGCATCACTAACCCGTCGTTGTAAAGAGTCTACCTGCATGGGTTCAGGTTCCCGTGTAATCCTACTCAAAGGTTCCTTAGCTGGAGAGGAAGGTAGGAAAAGGTTAGTACGATTGCTTTCGAACCATCTCTCTTGCCTGCGTTCAGTCAGACGAGTATCAATACGGATGCAGTAGTTAATAAAGTCACCTAACGCAGTGGGAGGGTCGGCACGAGCAAGTTCATCCTTAATCAGTGGAGATAACCCCTTTCGAAAACTAGATTTTTTGGCGGAACTGTCCCAGGTGGTATCAAGGGCCCATCTCCTGAAATCCAAGGCATATTCAGCTACCGAGTGCTTACCTTGGCGCAAAGCTAACATGGCTGCTTCAGCTGTTGCACCTCGATTGGGGTCATCAAACACCTGCCCCATGGCTGAAATAAAATCATCAAGGTGATTCAAACAATCATCCTCAGTCTCAATCAGAGGGTTTGCCCACATTAAAGCCTTGTTGGTAAGCAACATAATTATAGTAAGCACCTTAGATCGTTCAGTGGGAAATTGTGAAGCATGTGCAGAAAAAAAAAGATTGCATTGATTAATAAATCCCCTGAATTTCTCACGTTCACCGCCAAAACGAAAAGGGGGCAACTTGGGAATCCCAGCACTCGGGGCTACGGCAGGAGCCTGGACTCGCCCCTCTAGAACCTCAATCCTGGCTCGCAAATCCTGGGTAGTCTGTCCAACCACTTGCAAATTGTGATTATTGAGGTCCTGTAGATTTGTAAAACGGGTCTTTATATTCTGCAAATCTGCAAGGATATTATCAGTCACTCCGCAAAGTTCCTTTATGCGGGCCTCCATTTTCCAGATCTTTTAAGACAGGATTACTGGAAGAAGAGGAGAGAAAAAAAAAAACAATAGTGTTCACCTGTGGCAACACTGAGAGAGAAAAAAAAATTAAGGGAACTGCTCACCTGGAATGGTTGTGAGAAGTCACAACCACTATCATCACAGAAAGTTTCAACCAGACATCTGATATCCAGAGTTACAGCAGACAAAAAAGAGAAAAGAAAGGAAAAAAAAAAAACAATAGTGTTTACCTGTGGTAACACTGCAAAAAGAAAAAACTTAAGGGAATTGCTCACCTGGAATGGTTGTGAGAAGTCACAACCACTGTCATCACAGAAAGTACAACCGGACGTCTGATATCCACAGTACAGCAGACACAGCCTTCCAGACCCAGCAGACACTAACGTTTTGGCTTCAGAATCTTGTAATGTATGTAGTACAGTTCATATAGCGTCTTGTGCTTGGGTGCGATGAAAACACAGGAGTCACAGGTTTGATATAGAAAAGTCCTGTATTACTTCATACAAGTTGGCAGAAATAGTCACACAGTTTGCAGACACAGAAACAGGAGACACAGCAGGCCAGAGTAATCCAAGCTCAGCAATCACTCTCCAATACAGATTCAGGATCTTCTTCTCTGTTACCGTAAGTCCATGCAAACGTGGGTCTTTCAAAGAGCAGGGTTCAGAGTCCACAAGTGCTTCAGAGTTCCTCAGTAGGAATAGCTGGAGTACAAGGTCCAAGGCTTACAGGAGTCAAGTCACAGGTTCACTGCAGGCTAGATTCTGAAGCACTGATTGCTCAGCTGTGGCTGCTTAAGAAGCAAAGGAGAGAATCAGGGCGGGAACATGCAAGCTGGAAACTCCATTTTGACTGAGGGCAAGATAGCTGCAGCAAGACAGAAAGTAAAATGGCTGACGAACAAACTGAGTTTCAGGAATATATACATAGAACCTTACAAAGGGTTTTGGGCCCGAGGATAACTCATGGGTGAGGGCGGATGATGTTTCTGCGTCCAGACTTGTCAGAGCGTTTCACAAGAGGTTTCCGGGTAAGCCTGGGCCTAGGGGATCCGGAGGATCCTCTTAGAAGGAGGGGTACTGTTAGAACTCTCCTGTTAGGTTTTTTCTATCTTGCTGGTCACATGAATTTTGTTGCCTATTTAATCCTGCTCTGCCTTTCTGGCTTTGCTGAACTTCATTGTAATTTCTACTCTTAAGCTAGCCGGGTGCTTTGTTACCTTTCTATATTAGTTTTGCCTGGTCTTTTGACCTCTATGTTGTTTGTTTTTCTTTTTACTGCTACAACTTCTGTTAGGAGGTGTCCATCTTTTCTCCCAGTCCCTAGTTCTTGTAGGGATCCCTCCCTCGCATCTATAGGTCTTCGTACAGACTAGCTGAGGACTTTAGCGGGTCTGATCGCAGGATCAAGTCCCCCGTTACATCGTAGGGATCAAGCTTAGTTCTATCGTAGGGACAGATATCCCTTTCTTTCCTTAGTGCTTGTAGCAGAACATAACAGTAAGTCCAGCCCAAGAAAAGTATCTCTAAGGAAAGATTTCCTGTTTCCCTAATGGTGTCGGTTCAGGAGTTGGCTCAACGCCTGCAGGGAGTCTCTCTGGAGGTGTCCGAGCTTGAGCAACACGTGAGTAGCTGTTCTGGAGCACATTTCGTGGAGCCAAAGGTACATTTGCCTGATTTATTTTTTGGTGAACAACAAGATTTTTTTTCTTTTAAAAATGCTTGCTTGTTGTATTTTCGTTTGAGACCCAGATCCTCTGGTGATGAATCACAGCGTATAGGGTTCATAATGTCACTTTTGCGCAAAGAACCTCAGGAGTCGGCCTTTTCTCTGCAACCTAGTGATCCATGCTTTTGATCAGTGGATAGTTTTTTTTTCTGCTTTGGGGTTGTTGTATGATGATCCTGATCGTGTCTCATCAGCTGAGACAGAGTTGAGACGTTTGAGGCAGGGATCAGGTAATGTGGAAAAATATTGTACTCCCTTCCGACAGTGGTCTACTCAGGTGGGGTGGAACGATTCAGCTTTGAAAAGTTTGTTTCTTGCAGGGCTAAGTGAAAGGGTTAAAGATTTGCTGATTGCTTATCCCATACCTGGTAACTTGCAAGAGGCTATGCAATTAGCTATACGGGTGGATAGGAGACTGCGTGCAAGGGTTAATGAGAGTAAATCCTCTGCCATATCAGCTCCAAGTCTTGAGAGGGTCTGTACTGACATTGGAGAGCCGATGGAGATTGGAGCGATGGCACCTCGCTCTCAGGAAAAAGACCGCAGGTTTTCTGAAGGTTTGTGCTTTTATTGCCGCAAATCTGACCATTTCATTAAGAACTGTGTGCTTCATATGAACAAAGAAAAAAAAAAAGGTCAGTTCCGCCCGTATAGCCTGTTTAAATACTAAGGGCGTCTTTCTTTCTGCCACTACTCCTGCGGCTCAGGAAGAATTAATGGATTTTCGGGTATTTGTCGATTGTGGTTCAACTCTGAATGTGATTGATTGGGGATTCTTGGAAAGACTTAAATTAAAACCCAAACATTTGTCATCCCCTATTGCCGTGGTTTCTGTTGATGGCTCTCCCTTGAAGAATGTTACTCACAAGGTCTGTGAATTTCCCCTTACTATTAATGGTATTCATCAAGAGAATTTGGATTTGGTAGGTCAGTTCCGCCCGTATAGCCTGTTTAAATACTAAGGCCGGCGTCACACTGGCGACAGAATCGGACGACTGCAATGCGATGAAAAATCGCATTGCAGTCGGACCTATGTTGATCTATGGAGCAGCTCCCAGTATCAGATTTTTTGTGGTCCGTTTTAAACGTCCGTGTACAATCGCAGCATGCTGCGATTGTCACCGATTGTCGGTCGACAATCGCCAATGCAAGTCTATGGGAGCGATGAAAAATCGGATTACAAACGGACCACACTGTGTGACTTGCGATGAAATCGCATCGGTGTCCTTTAGAAAAGCCGGCAATTCATCCCCGGCTATACTGTAAAATCACACTGACAGCTTTAATAAAGAATAGAAAGAATAGATATACACACATAGAATACATATATATATATATATATATGTAATTGTGACATGTATATATATATATATATATATATTTATATTTCCTAGACTTCTACATACTGTAATAGCCGCAAATTCAATTGCCGGCTTCTGTGAAATCACAGAAGCCGACATGAAATGATACATTGTTTCCACACAGTTAACCATGTCATTTCCTGTATTTTGATATTTGTTTAGAACTTACAATTACATGAGTGTATTTGTGCAAAATTTCAGACATGTAGGGGTTAATTAAAGGTGTTATTTCGTTGAAAAAAAATGCGTGGGCTCCCGCTGTATTTTCTCCACCAGACAGACAAAGCAAAGCGAGTGGGGGCAGATAATAACAGCCTAGGGAGGGTACATTTTTTGTGCCCCCCCTGGCTACTAACATCTGCCCCCAGACACCCCAGAAAGGGCAAATCTATAATTAGATTCGCCCTTTCTGGCACTTTGCCCGTCTATTCCCATTGCCCTGTAGCGGTGGCGAATGGGTTAATAATCTCACCTTACTGTCACCTTAGTATTGAAAGGTGACCTTAAGGCAGGTTAATAATTGAGAGCTGTCAATTAGACAACTATCAATTATTAATCCTATTGTATGAAAGAAAAATCAAACACACACAGTTTAATAAAAAATAAGTTTAATTAAATAATCACACAGTTTTTTACCATATTTTATTTTCCTGCTAAAACCATTTCCTGTAATAAAAATAAAATAAAAAAGCAAAATTATACTTACCAATCCGATGTACAGTCAGGTCCCACGCTGTAATCCATCAGAAAGGGTTAAGTGGTTACAGTTAGCAGGGAGATAATTCTGTCTACTAGCTCTAACCCCATGAATGAATAAGTTCCTCTCCCAGCGAAAGTAGAGGAATAGATTCATGAATGGAGCTTAATTGATTTATTGGCAATTTAACTTTAGTGACCTGACCTAAAGGGAAAGTGGACACAATCAATTAAGCTTCATTCATGAAACACATCCTCTCCTGTCGCCAGGAGAGGAACTTATTCATTCAGGAGCTTTGAGCTGAGCATGCAGGATTACTTGCACTGCTTGGCTCAAAGCTAGTTAACCCTTTGTGAAGTATTACAGCGTGGGACGTGACAGATCAGCGGAATAGGTAAGAATAATGTTTTTTTATTTTTTTATCTTAATTTTAGGAGATCAATGGCTTCGCACGGATTAAATGTAAAATAAAATATGGTAAAAAAAATGTGTTTTTATTTCATTAAAATTAATTTTTATTAATGTGTGTGTGTTTTTTTAATTTACTTCAATAGGATTAATAATTGATAGTTGTCTAATTGACAGCTCTCAATTATTAACCTGCCTTAAGGTCACCTTTCAATACTAAGGTGACAGTAAGGTGAGATTATTACCCCATTCGCCACCGCTACAGGGCAATGGGAATAGACTGGCAAAGTGCCAGAAAGGGCGAATCTAATTATAGATTTGCCCTTTCTGGGGTGTCTGGGGGCAGATGTTAGTAGCCAGGGGGGGCACAAAAAATGTACCCTCCCTAGGCTGTTATTATCTGCCCCCACTCGCTTTGCTTTGTCTGTCTGGTGGAGAAAATACAGCGGGAGCCCACGCATTTTTTTCCAACAAAATTACACCTTTAATTAACCCCTACATGTCTGAAATTTTGCACAAATACACTCATGTAATTGTAAGTTCTAAACAAATATCAAAATACAGGAAATGACATGGTTAACTGTGTGGAAACAATGTATCATTTCATGTCGGCTTCTGTGATTTCACAGAAGCCGGCAATTGAATTAGCGGCTATAACAGTATGTAGAAGTCTAGGAACTATAAATATATGTATATATACATGTCACAATGACATGTATATATATATATATGTGTTCTATGTGTATATATCTATTCTTTTTTTTGTGATTGAAATACTATTCTTTTGGATCCATTATATGTCAGTTTTGCAAGCCTGCGAGAAAATCTCGCAAGTCGGATGAAAATCGGATGTTACAAGGTACACACACATGCGACTAAATCGCATCTTTGAAGGAAAATCGGATGCCAGAAGGATGTGTGATGTTTGCATTTTGATCCGACAATCGACCGTCTAAAACGGACCGATTTTTTGTCGTTGTGTGTGACGCCGGCCTAAGGGCGTCTTTCTTTCTGCCACTACTCCTGCGGCTCAGGAAGAATTAATGGATTTTCGGGTATTTGTCAATTGTGGTTCAACTCTGAATGTGATTGATTGGGGATTCTTGGAAAGACTTAAATTAAAACCCAAACCTTTGTCATCCCCTATTGCCGTGGTTTCTGTTGATGGCTCTCCCTTGAAGAATGTTACTCACAAGGTCTGTGAATTTCCCCTTACTATTAATGGTATTCATCAAGAGAATTTGGATTTGGTAGTATTCAATAATTTACCTTCTCCGTTGATTTTGGGGTTACCCTGGTTAAAATTGCACAATCCTGTTCTGGATTGGTCTACCAATGAAATTAAGTCCTGGAGTTCTAAGTGTTATGACAAGTGTTGTAACGGGCGTATTGCTGCTGTGGATAAAGGGGAACTACCTGTACCTATTCAGGATTTTTGGAAAGTTTTTTCTGAGAAGGAATCGCAGATTTTACCTCCCAGAGACTATGATTGTACTATTGAATTTGTCCCTGGAGCGACTCTTCCTAAAAGTTTATTTAATCTTACTATTCCTGAGAGAAAGGCTTTGGAGGAATACATACAGACAAGCTTGGCCGCCGGTCACATTAGTCCTTCCAAGTCTCCTGTGGCTGTTGGATTATTTTTTTTTGTTAAAAAAAAGGACGGCGGTTTACATCCTTGTTTGGACTTTCGTGAGATTAATAAAATTACTGTACGCAATCCTTACCCACTGCCATTGATTCCTGATTTGTTTAACCAGTTAGCAGGGGCCAAGTGGTTCTCTAAAATTGATCTTCGGGGGGCATACAATTTGTTGCGCATGAAGGAGGGTGACGAATGGAAGACTGCTTTTAACACTCCTGTGGGTCATTTTGAGAATCTGGTTATGCCTTTTGGCCTTACCAATGCTCCTGCATTTTTTCAAAATCTTATTAATGACATCCTTAGACCTTTGATCGGCAAAAATGTGGTTGTGTATTTGGATGACATTTTGATTTATTCGCCGGATCTGGAGTCTCATTGGCGGAGAGTTCGTGAGGTATTACAGTTATTGAGTGAAAATTCGCCTTTTGCTAAGCTGGAGAAATGTGAGTTCGCTGTACAGAGAATTAGTTTTTTGGGCTACATTATCTCCAGCGAAAGTTTTGAGAGGGACCCGGTGAAAGTTCAAGCTGTGCAGGAATGGCCTAGGCCTATTGATTTGAAATTGTTACAGAGGTTTTTGGGTTTCGCCAATTATTATAGAAAATTCATTAAAAATTTTTCTATTATTGTCAAACCACTGATCGATCTCACCAGGAAAGGTGCTAATGCGGTTCAGTAGACTACTGAGGCCATTGAAGCTTTTGTGTTTTTAAAGGAGAGGTTCAGCTCTGCTCCCATCCTTATGCAGCCTGATGTGACTAAACCGTTTTTGGTTGAGGTTGATGCTTCTTCTGCAGGGGTCGGCGCGGTGTTGTCTCAGGAAAACACGGATGGAGTACATCCTTGTGCATTTTTTTTCAAAAAATTTTCTGAGACTGAACTGAATTATGATATTGGTAATCGGGAATTGTTGGCCATTAACCCCTTAAGACCAAGCCATTTTGTAGGTTAAAGACCAGGCCAATTTTTACAATTCTGACCACTGTCTCTTTATGAGGTTATAACTCTGCAACGCTTCTACGGATCTTGGCGATTCTGAGTTTCTTTTCTCGTGACATATTGTACTTCATGATAGTGGTAAAATTTCTTCAATATAACTTGCGTTTATTTATGAAAAAAATGGAAATATGGCAAAAATTTTGAAAATTTTGCAATTTTCAAACTTTTAATTTTTATGCCATTAAATCAGAGAGATATGTCACAAAAATTAGTTAATATATAACATTTCCCACATGTCTACTTTACATCAGCACAATTTTGGAACCAACATTTCTTTTTGTTAGGAAGTTATAAGTGTTAAAAGTTGACCAGTGATTTCTCATTTTTCCAACAAAATTTACAAAACCATTTTTTTTATGGACCACCTCACATTTGAAGTGAATTTGAGGGGTCAATATGACAGAAAATACCCAAAAGTGACACCATTCTAAAAACTGAACCCCTCAACGTGTTCAAAGCCACATTCAAAAAGTTTATTAACCCTTTAGGTACTTCACAAGAATTGAAGCAATGTGGAAGGAAAAAATGAACATTTAACTTTTTTTCCCAAAATTTTTCTTTCTACACAATTTTTTTAAATTTTGTCAAGGGTATCAGGAGAAAATGAACCACAATATTTGTTGTACAATTTCTCCTCAGTACACCGATACCCCATGTGTGGGGGTAAACCACTATTTGGGCGCATGGCAGAGCTCGGAAGGGAAGCAGCGCCATTTGACTTTTTTGGCTGGAATTGAGATTGGACGCCATGTCGCATTTGGAGAGTCCCTGTGTGCCTAAACAGTGGAAACCCCCCACAAGTGACCCCATTTTGGAAACTTGACCCCCCAAGGAACTTATCTAAATGTGTTGTGAGAGCTTTTAACCCCAAGGGCTTCACAGAAGGTTATAACGTAGAGCCGTAAAATTAAAAAATCATATTTTTTCCACAAAAATGATCTTTTCATCCCAATTTTTATTTTCCAAAGGATAAAAGGACCCCAAAAGTTATTGTGCCATTAGTCCTGAGTACACTGATACCCCATATGTGGGGGTAAACCACTATTTGGGCGCATGGCAGAGCTCGGAAGGGAAGCAGCGCCATTTGACTTTTTTGGCTGGAATTGAGATTGGACGCCATGTCGCATTTGGAGAGTCCCTGTGGGCCTAAACAGTTGAAACCCCCCACAAGTGACCCCATTTTGGAAACTAGACCCCCCAAGGAACTTACCTAAATGTGTTGTGAGAGCTTTTAACCCCCAAGCGCTTCACAGAAGGTTATAACGTAGAGCCGTAAATTAAAAAATCATATTTTTTCCACAAAAATGATCTTTTCATCCCAATTTTTATTTTCCAAAGGATAAAAGGACCCCAAAAGTTATTGTGCAATTAGTCCTGAGTACGCTGATACCCCATATGTGGGGGTAAACCACAATTTTGGCGCATGGCAGAGCTCGGAAGGGAAGCAGCACCATTTGACTTTTTGGCTGGAATTGAGATTGGACGCCATGTCGTATTTGGAGAGCCCCTGTGTGCCTAAACAGTGGAAACCCCACACAAGTGACCCCATTTTGGAAACTAGACCCCCCAAGGAACTTATCTAGATGTGTGGTGAGAGCTTTGAACCCCCAAGGGATTCACAGAAGGTTATAACGTAGAGCAGTAATATTAAAAAATCATATCTTTTCCACAAAAATGATCTTTCCACCCCCAATTGTTATTTTCCAAAGGCTAACAGGACCCCAAAAGTTATTGTGCAATTTGTCCTGAGTATGCTAATACCCTATATGTGGGGGTAAACCACTATTTTGACGCATGGCAGAGCTCGAAAGGGAAGGTGCGCCTTTTTCAAATGCAGACTTTGATGGAATGGTCTGCGGGTGTCATGTCACGTTTGGAGAGCCCCTGATGTGCCTAAACAGTAGAAACCCCCCACAAGTGACTCCATTTTGGAAACTAGACCCCCAAGGAACTTATCTAGATGTGTGGTGAGCACTTTGAACCCCCAAGTGCTTCACAGAAGTTTATAACGTAGAGCCGTGAAAATAAAAAAATCATATTTTTTTCCACAAAAATAATCTTTTTGCCCCCAAATTTTTATTTTTATAAGGGTAACAGGAGAAATAGGACCCCAAAAGCTATTGTGCAATTTGTCCTGAGTACGCTGATATCCCATATGTGGGGGGGAACCACTATTTTGACGCATGGCAGAGATCGGAAGGGAAGGAGCACCGTTTTTAAATGCAGACTTTGATGGAATGGTCTGCGGGTGTCATGTCGCGCTTGGAGAGCCCCTGATGTGCCTAAACAGTAGAAACCCCCCACAAATGACCCCATTTTGCAAACTAGACCCCCCAAGGAACTTATCTAGATGTGTGGTCAGCACTTTGAACCCCCAAGGGCTTCACAGAAGTTTATAACGTAGAGCCGTGAAAATAAAAAAATCATATTTTTTTCCACAAAAATGACCTCTTTGCCCCCAAATTTTTATTTTTCTAAGGGTAACAGGAGAAATAGGACCCCAAAAGCTATTGTGCAATTTGTCCTGAGTACGCTGATATCCCATATGTGGGGGGGAACCACTATTTTGACGCATGGCAGAGATCGGAAGGGAAGGAGCACCGTTTTTAAATGCAGACTTTGATGGAATGGTCTGCGGGTGTCATGTCGTGCTTGGAGAGCCCCTGATGTGCCTAAACAGTAGAAACCCCCCACAAATGACCCCATTTTGCAAACTAGACCCCCCAAGGAACTTATCTAGATGTGTGGTCAGCACTTTGAACCCCCAAGGGCTTCACAGAAGTTTATAACGTAGAGCCGTGAAAATAAAAAAAATCATATTTTTTTCCGCAAAAAATGACCTTTTTGCCCCCAAATTTTTATTTTTCTAAGGGTAACAGGAGAAATAGGACCCCAAAAGCTATTGTGCATTTTGTCCTGAGTACGCTGATACCCATATGTGGGGGGAACCACTGTGATCGCCTTACTGCGATCTTTGGGAGGCACAATGAACAAATCTACAAAAGGTGAAGAATTGGTTTTCTTTTTTACGCCGTTCCTCGTGCGGTATTAGTGATTAGGCGACTTTATTCCTCGGATCGGTGCTATTACGGCGATACCAGATTTACATCCTTTTTTCATGTTTAGCTTCTGTCACACTCTAAAAGACGCTTTTTTTTGGAATAATTTTTTGTAAGAAATTTTTGCATCGCCGTATTTTGAGAGCTATAATTTTTCCATATTTCGGCAGAAAGAGTTATCTGTGGGCTTATTTTTTGCGGGACGAGCTGACGTATTTATTGGTACCATATTCGGGCACATAACGTTTTTTGATCGCTTCCTATTCCAATTTTTGTGGAAGCAGAATGAACAAAAACCAGCAATTCAGGAATTGTTTTTTTTTTTTTTTCCCTCCGTTCCGCGTGTGGTAAAATTGATAAAGCAGCTTCATTCTTCGGGTCACTATGATTACAGCGATACCTAATTTATATATTTTTTTTATGTTTTGGCGGTTTTTTACACAATAAAAAATTTTATAGAAAAAATAATTATTTTTGCATCAGTTTATTCCGTGAGCTATAACTTTTTTATTTTTTCGCTGATGATGCTATATAGCGGCTTGTTTTTTGCGGGACAAGATGACGTTTTCAGCGGTACCATGATTATTTATATCTGACTTTTTGATCGCGTGTTATTGCACTTTTTCCAAGCGGTATGATGATACCGCTTGGAAAAAGTATAATTTACTACTTTTTTGTGGTTTTTTTTACGGCTTTCACTGAAGGGGTTAACTAGGGTTACGCTTTTATAGATGGGATTTTTACGGACGTGGCGATACCTAACGTGCATTTTTTTTGTTTTTTATTTTTTTTATTACATAAAAATGTGTATTTTTTAGGGGATTTTTTTTAAATTATTTTTTAATATTTTTTTTACAATTTTTTTTTAAAAAATGATTTTTTTTAACTTGTCCCTTTATGGGACTTTCACTTTTTTTTACTTTTTATTGCAGTTACAATGCATTGCAATGCTCCAGCATTGCAATGCATTGTACCTATGATGAAAGCTGCTGTGACATGATCACAGCAGCTTCCCGTAGGTAGATGACCCGGAGGTTGTCATGACAACCCCCGGGTCATCAAGGCAGAGATCGGCCCCTGCAAATACATTGCAGGGCGCCGATCTGAGGCAGAGGGAGCTCCCGACCCTCTGCCTCCCCCCCTGAGCTCTGCGATCGCGCTGGATCGCAGCAGTCAGGGGGTTAACAGCCAGGGGCGGTGGGGGCTCCGCTCCTGGCTGTCAGTGCAGGAAGCCTGGCCACTGCAGCGCCGGCTCCTGCACTGATCGCGCTGGGGAAGCTGAAATTTCAGCTTCTCCTGCACGATCACTGCTGTGCTTAGTCAGTCAGATTGACTGACCAATCACAGCGCTGTGGGTGCGGGACCGACGGCAAAGGTCCCCGCACCACTTGCCGTGCCTGTCAGCTGTCTATGACAGCTGTCGGCACTGATCTACCACTGCGTGTTTACACGCAGTGGTAGATCAAAGGCATGACGTGCACAGTCCGTCCTGGTGCGGGAACTGGCACCTTGCCATGACGGACTGTGCACGTCAGTGGACATTAAGGGGTTAAACTCGCATTTGAACACTGGCGGCATCTCTTTGGAAGGTGCTGAATTTCCCGTTCAGGTTTTCACTGATCATAAAAATCTGATCTATCTTGATGCTGCCAAACGCTTGAATGCCCGTCAGGCTAGGTGGGCACTGTTTTTCTCGAGGTTTAATTTTTCCGTTACTTACATCCCAGGTACTAAGAATGTGAAAGCCGATGCTTTGTCTCGCAGCTTTTCTCCCTTGGTTGGTGCTGAGGAGGAGGAGAACATTTTACAAGAAGGGGTTGTGATTGCTGCTTTGGACTCTGTGTTAGAAGATGAGATTCTTAAAGCACAGGAGAATGCCCCATCTAACACTCCCCATGGGAGGTTGTTTGTGCCTGGGACCTTTAGGAGAGATTTGTTTGTTGAGTGTCATGAGTCTCGGTTGGCAGGTCATCCTGGAATCTCTGAGACCAAGAGACTTGTGGGTCGCAGTTTTTGGTGGCCTGGATGGCAGAAGGAAGTCATTAAGTGGGTGCGTCAATGTACTGTGTGTGCTAGATCTAAGTCTTCACATACTCCTGCTGCGGGGTTGCTTTGCCCTCTGGAGGTTCCTAGTGCTCCTTGGACACATTTGGCTATGGACTTTATTACTGACCTTTCCCCCTCTGAGGGTTTCACTGTCACCTGGGTGGTCGTGGACCGTTTTAGCAAGATTTGTCACTTGGTTCCTTTCATCAAACTGCCCTGCGCTAAGTCTCTCGCAAAGGCCTTTGTCAAGGAAATTGTCAGACTACATGGTGTTCCTACTGACATTGTTTCTGATAGGGGACCTCAGTTCGTGGCTCGTTTTTGGCGCGCCTTTTGTGACAGGTTGGGAGTTCATTTGTCGTTTTCATCCGGATATCATCCTGAGTCTAATGGCCAGACAGAAAGGAAAAATCAGGATGTTGAGCAGTTCTTGCGTTGTTTTGTGGCGGACAGTCAAGAGGGGTGGTCTGAGTTTCTGCCACTTGCTGAATTTGCTCTTAACAACCATACATTCTCTTCTGCTGGTTGTTCGCCTTTTTTTTGTTGTACTGGGAGATATCCATCATTTGGGTCATTCTCCAAATTGGTATCGGCCGTGCCTGAAGAGGAGAATTTTTCTGGTGATTTGGAGAGAGTTTGGACGGAGGTGCGTGGTAATCTTCAGGAGGCTAACAGAAAATCTAAAAGGTACTTTGATAGGAAACGGCAAGAGGTTTTGTTTGCTATTGGTGACATGGTTTGGTTATCCTCTAAGAATCTGAGGTTGAGGATTCCTTCTAAAAAATTGTGTCCCCAGTTTGTAGGGCCCTTTAAGGTGCTTCAGGTTGTTAACCAATCGGCTGTTAGGTTGGAGGTTCCTACCTCCTGGAAGATTAATTCAGTGTTTCATGTTTCTCTGTTGAAAAGAGCTGATGTGTCGGATGGAGAAGCCTCTGCCACTGTTCCCCCGGTGGTGGAGGACGGGGAATATGAAATTTCCCGCATCCTAAATTCTAGACGGTATAGAGGAAGTTTGCAGTATCTCGTCGTTTGGAAGGGTTTTGGACCCGAGGATAAATCATGGGTGAGGGCTGATGATGTTTCTGTGTCCAGACTTGTCAGAGTGTTTCACAAGAGGTTTCCGGGTAAGCCTGGGCCTAGGGGATCCGGAGGATCCTCTTAGAAGGAGGGGTACTGTTAGAACTCTCCTGTTAGGTTTTCTCTATCTTGCTGGTCACATGAATTTTGTTGCCTATTTAATCCTGCTCTGCCCTTCTGGCGTTGCTGGACTTCATTGTAATTTCTACTCTAAGCTAGCCGGGTGCTTTGTTACCTTTCTATATTAGTTTTGCCTGGTCTTTTGACCTCTATGTTGTTTGTTTTTCTTTTTACTGCTACAACTTCTGTTAGGAGGTGTCCATCTTTTCTCCCAGTCCCTAGTTCTTGTAGGGATCCCTCCCTCGCATCTATAGGTCTTCGTACAGACTAGCTGAGGACTTTAGCGGGTCTGATCGCAGGATCAGGTTCCCCGTTACATCGTAGGGATCAAGCTTAGTTCTATCGTAGGGACAGATATCCCTTTCTTTCCTTAGTGCTTGTAGCAGAACATAACATGTACAGCTGTATATAGTGTTGGGGTAATTTTAAATCTCCGTATATATTTCAGGAGTAACACACAGACGCTTACAGGCTCAGTATGGAGTAGACCAGAATATGAAAAGCATAAAAAGTGTACTGTATCAGTAGCGTACAGCTGTATACAGTGTTGGGGTAATTTTAAATATCCATATATATTTCCGGAGTAACAGACAGACGCTCACAGGCTCAGTATGGATTAGACCAGAATATGAAAAGCAGAAAAAGTGTACTGTATCAGTAGCGTACAGCTGTATACAGTGTTGGGGTAATTTTAAATCTCCTATATATTTCAGGAGTAACACACAGATGCTCACAGGCTCAGTATGGAGTAGACCAGAATATGAAAAGCAGAAAAAGTGTACTGTATCAGTAGCGTACAGCTGTATACAGTGTTGGGGTAATTTTAAATCTCCATATATATTTCCGGAGTAACACACAGACGCTATCTCAGTATGGATTTGACCGTAATACAGAAGGCAGAAAAACGGTCCTGTATCAGAAAATACCAGCTGTATACGGTTTTGGGGAAAATTGAAATCTCCGTTTATATATTTCGGAGTCACACTGTTATGAGCTCGGTTGCAACAACTTTATTAAATAATGGATTGCAACCGAACCCGGGGTCCACGATGCAGTTAAAGTCACTGCTGCCGAACACCCCTTGGGTATGAGGGTAAAACTGACAACAGAAATATATTAGTTCTCGCCTGTGTTACTTCACACTAGGGGAGATGTAGAATTGGCACTATCTCCGTTAAAGTCACGGGAGATGTGCTATCGACTGGCGTAGATGTAGCCCTGTTAATGGCACAGAAACCACTCACCAGATATTAGGTTTGCACTATGTGCTGCAAGCTGGTATAGACTTAGCCCTGTTGACTGCACAGAAGCTACGTGCCAGCCGCTAGGAAGTGCATGCGACTAACGCCAGGCATACGTGCTATCAGCCGGCGTGAGAACAGACTGAGTAACTCCATAGGAATGGCATGTCTCTGGGCAAAGGTTAACAACAAAAAATTGCCATCTGCCCAGAGTCCACCCACGCCTTGGCAGAAACCGCAGTTGCTTCGAAGAGCAACATTACCTCATATATTAGTTTGGAGGTAGAGGTCCCTGAATCTAACACACCTCCTCTAATGATGGTTAGACACTCTCGTTCCTCCGCCTGCTTGGAACCCTTATTACTGGGGTACTCCAAGCGATGTGTAGGACGGGAACGAGGAGATGATTTCCTAGTCCGTGATATATCCATAGGCTCAGGTTCCGTGTCTGGAATCGCCGGTTCGGAAATAGGTTTAGAAAATGACGGTGCCAACGGAAACCAAAGTTTAGAGACCTCCAGCTCCAATTTGCATTCTGCATGACGTAAATCTATTCGGTTGGCAAGGGTCATTAACTCTTCCAGAGAGGTTGGAATCTCCCTGGTGGCTAGAGCATCTTTTATATGCCCAGCCAGACCCTTCCAGATTACCGGAATTAGCGAAGGTTCAGACCAATCCAGTTCTGCCGCTAATGTCCTGAACTGGACGGCATAGTGACTGGCGTTGGTAGAACCTTGCACTAATGTAAGCAACTTAAGAGCCATATCATGTGTAACCTGAGGACCGAGGAACACACTTTTTAGGGTTCTAAGAAAGAGACCTGCATTACCCACTACCGGATCATTCCGTTCCCATAGAGGAGTAGCCCACTCCAAGGCTTTGCAGGAAAGTAATGATATGACAACGCCCACTTTAGCCCTTTGGAGGGAAACCGTGCCTCCATAATTTCTAACTGAATGGAGCATAAATTAATAAACCCTCTGCAGGATCTGCTGTCACTAGAAAATTTTTCCGGGATGTCAAAACGGGGTAATGAAAATCTAGCAGCTGTCGCAGCATTATTTACGAGACTGGCTGCTTGTGCAGCTGCTTGAGTAGCTACGGCAGTGAGATCAGCAACCGGAGCGGCCTGCTCCAGAGACCTAAGTCTGGCCTCTAGTTGCTGAACCTAGCGCTGTAGCTGCTGAATGTCAGCCATGTTCAGCTAGACCCTGGCGGTCAGATACTGTTATGAGCTCGGTTGCAACAACTTTATTAAATAATGGATTGCAACCGAACCCGGGGTCCGCGATGCAGTTAAAGTCACTGCTGCCGAACACCCCTTGGGTATGAGGGTAAAACTGACAACAGAAATGTAATATTAGTTCTCGCCTGTGTTACTTCACACTAGGGGAGATGTAGAATTGGCACTATCTCCGTTAAAGTCACGGGAGATGTGCTATCGACTGGCGTAGATGTAGCCCTGTTAATAGCACAGAAGCCACTCGCCAGATATTAGATCTGCACCATGTGCTGCAAGCTGGTATAGACATAGCCCTGTTAATAGCACAGAAGCCACTCGCCAGATATTAGGTTTGCACTATGTGCTGCAAGCTGGTATAGACGTAGCCCTGTTGACTGCACAGAAGCTACGTGCCAGCCACTAGGAAGTGCGTGCGACTAACGCCAGGCGTACGTGCTACCAGCCGGCGTGAGACCAGACTGAGCAACTCTCTGTTCAGCTTGGCAGGCGATGCCCAGGTTACGCGCCCCGCAGTCTGCTCAGGGTGTATAGCTACCCTATATTCGTAGCAAGACTGTGACACTTTGGCTACAGTTTACACGCTCCGCAGTCTGCTCAGGGTGTATAGCTACCCTCTATTCGTAGCAAGACTGTGCCACATTGGCTACCTGCCTGGCATAAGCTAAACCTGCCTGAAGGACCTGTGCTAATTAGCCGAGCGAACTCTGGCATCGGCAGGTCCTAGAGAGCAAAGCTAGAGAGCACATGGAGCCCAGATTCTGGTATGTCAACACATGAGCACTGCCTATTTTAGTATGATCTGACCGCACTGCGCTGGTACACGGTAGTGTGTGAGGAGCGTACAGCTCTATACGGTTTGGGGAAAAATGAACGCTCGGTAACTGTGCAGAAAAAAAAAGTAAAAGTATTAGTGCGGTGTTAAAAAGCGCAGTACAGGCAGCCTAATAATCAGCTCTGCTGCTACACACAAGAAAGGATTTTGGTAAGTATTGCAATGTGGTCTGACGTGGCAGTGAACCTGTAGGTGCATTGCTTTACAATTAATTTTCTCCTTTTTCCCCCTTCACAGTGAAGAGAATAAAAGTCTGTTGGCGCTCGATGAAGGATCGCTTCAATAAGGACATGAGAGAGGACATTCGGGTTCATTTCTGGTGAAAAATCTGAAAATATAAGTACCATCAGCAGTTTTCTTTTTTGAAGCCTGCGGTTGCTCAACGAATGTGACTATCTTTTGTGTTGTCTTACTATGATTTAAACTTTTTATTTTTTTTTAATAATGTTTTTCATTTATTTTCCACACAGAACCTGGAGCAGTACAATAGAACCTGGATGGTCCTCAGTTGGAGCGGCCCTTCATCAACCAGCCAATGAACCGGCACAATCCCAAACACCCACCAGCGATGGAGCAACCAGGCAGGCTTCACAGGCTGGGGAACAGGCAGCAGGTTCAGCAAGTTTTCCCCTCTCCCAGCGCTCTGCCTCTACTTTCCTTGGGTCTGCTCGCTAGCGGCAGAGGTCCTGGGAGAGGTCACTCATGCCGGAGTTTATTCATTTAAGATCGACTTTCCAGGATGGGATGAAGGGGTTTTTAGAAAGAATGGACATTGGGTTCACTCAGGTGTACACACTGTTCCAGGATTTCCACAGACACCTTGACCGCCTGGATGCCGACCTTAATAGACCAGCGCGACATTTTTTTTCCTCAATAGAGCGGTGTGGAAAACCTACCGCCTGATCTCCACTGAACTTTATGCAGGCCTGCCAGGCTGCTTACAGCCAGGCATTGCAGCAGTCCTGATATCAGCATCAGGCACAAAGTCCTTTCCATACAGGTCAACAAGCTCCAGCACAGCATCTGTGGTAGAATCCGCCAGCACCTTTCCCAACATCACAAGGACTTGGACACCAGTCTGCTCACCAAGTGACCTATCCACCACCACTGGACATTAGGACTGTTCCAATAGTACCCAGCTACACCATGCAGCCGAGTGCAGCAGCCCAGCCTTCCACTTCCAGCACGCAGCCAAGTTCAGCAGCCCAGCCTTCAACTTCCACCACGCAGCCGAGTTCAGCACCCCAGGAACAGGAAAAAAAATGCTGAGGAACCAGCAAAACGAAGACAAGGAAAAAAGTAGCGAAGGAACATTACCCACACCTTCCTCCCTCACCTCTGTTTGTGTCTCCGTTTCCAAGTCTCTCCCCACCTTCCCTTGGTTCTATCCCATCCAATGTGTCAGTCCCTTCCAACTTGTATTCCACTCCTAATGTGTCCTCTTCCCCCAATGTGTCCTCTGCCAATGTGTCTGACCCAATCCTCCAATTTACTGCCACTTCCCCTGTAACAACTTCCCCAACCACTCCTAGCCTACCTTCACAGCCTGACACCCCCAGGTCCACAATGTAACTCCCTCCCGCCGATCCCAAAAGTAAAGCCCTTTTTTTTCTTTTTTGTTATTTATTTGTCAAATTTCCTCTTGTTAGGTTTGTTAATACATTTTTTTTGGTTCACAATACCTGTCTCCCTGTGTTTTATCTCTTTATTTAAACATGTGTGTATTGATGAGTGAAGTATTAAAGGGTGTTACAGTAAAGGTGTTTATTATTAAAGTTACAGTCAAGGTGGTAGTATTAAAGTCAGCAAACATTACAGGTACATAACATTACAGGTATATTTTACTTAGCGGCTTAAACATTTCATCTTGCCATGCCACACGTTCAATATCCGAAACAAAGTAGGCAGCAAATTTATCCCTCATTTGGGCAACTTCCACTGTAGCCCTCAGAAGGTGATCTTGGCAATCCCGCAATGTGGTATTGACAGGTTCGTCAAGTTCTAATTGTTGTCGCGCTTTCACCAGGATGTAATTGTGCAGAACAGCACACGCTTTCACAACCTCAACAATTGTCTCAATTTTTAGATTGATTGCTTTTCCCAAAATGTGCCATTTAGATACCAGCAATCCAAAGGCACACTCCACAGTTCTTCTTGCCCTTGTCAGTCGGTAGTTGAAAATCCTTTTGGTGTGATTCAAGTCCCGACTTGAGTACGGTTTTATGAGGTTGGCACTCATTTGAAACGTCTCATCCCCAACCACAACAAATGGCATTGGCTGTCCTTCAATGTTTGGAAGAGGTCGTGGCTGTGGAAAATTGAAATCATTACCATACAAACGTTAGCCCATGTCAGAGTTTTTGAAAGTCTGTGAGTCATTTCCTCGTCCAAATGAGCCAACGTCCACGGCGAAAAATCGACAGTCAGCATCTGCAATCGCCATGAGAACAATGGAAAAGTATTTTTTGCAATTGAAATACGTGCATCCACTTCCAGCAGGTTTCATAATCCGAATGTGTTTGCCGTCCACAGCCCCCAAGCAGTTAGGAAAATTACAAATGTCCTGGAATTTGGCAGCATTTTCCAGCCACAGTTCAGTTGTGGGTTGGGGGAGGAATTCCTCATGCAGAACGTCACATAAAGCATGGCAGGTGTCTTCAACAATTCCAGAAAGCGTGGACACTCCAATCCGGAATTGAAAATGTAGAGATGATAAGGTCTCTCCGGTAGCCAGGAATCTGCAGAACAGAAAATGGAAAAAAATTAAGCACATGGCTTTTATAACAATAATACTAATGACGTGTTTGTTTTTCAAAATTACGTACCTCAGGGTCAACAACAGATGTTCCTCAGCAGGAATTGCTTGACGTAGCTGTGTGTCCTGCCTGGTGATGGATCTTCGGACAAGTAGCAGCAAGTAATTGAAGCTCTGTTCCGACATTCTTGTGTACTCAAAAAACTTCTCCGGGTTTTCACACAGCTCAGTGTGCAAGGAGTGGTAGGCTCTCTCGGACTTCAACAATGGGGTGTTGCCAATAGCTACGACAATGTCTTCTCCGTCTTTCTCTTCTTCTTTCTTCTTCACAAGCAAAAGCAAAGGCAAGAGCCAATTTCAGTGACAAAGCGAGATGAAGAAGGAAGCACTCCACGCTAAGATCCATCTTCAAGCTGGATACAGCAGCAAAAGACGAAGATTTCATCTGTGCAGTGTGTCTATATATAGAAATCCCATGAGACACGCCCATTGGGTGTCTGGTGTCATATCGAACACATGCGCATAAACAATGCAAATGCATGCAAAAACGCATACAAATGCATGCACACGCAGCGTTTTTTTCCGTCAAGCGTAAGACGATGCAGATAAAAAACGCTGCGTAAAACCGCGTTTTGCATGCGTTTGCGCATGCGGATGATACGCTGCAGACTCAAACGCTAATGTGAACCTAGCCTTAGACCTCAGTCAGTTGAAAAACTACCTGAACCAACCGTCGAGAAGTTATGTAAAAGTACTATAAAAAAGATTGATATCAGAGCACCATTGCATATTTAAAATACTAAAATACTTGTGTGGTTTACACCTTTAATAAACCATGGTCACAGTTCCTGAGACATTAAAACAAAGTGAGCTATCTTCTAAAAGGTGAATACTGAGTGACATTGCTGGGATCTGTCATATCCTGTGTTAAAAGGAGAAGTTAATGTTGAAATGCCACGGTTTCTGCTTCCTTTTTTTTGGAGTCTTGTACTGAATTAGCAATAACTTACTTTACTTTGTCACTCTTGTATGTAGCGGCCATAAAGACCACTGTGGACTCCATTTGCTGTACCTGTAAAAGAGGCAGAACTCAAACCAACAGTACAATACTGCAAAGAAATAGATCTACAAGTTAATAGGTTAGTAATGTATATTTGAACAGAAATGGCTAAGTAGAACTAATAGAACTAATTGCTGGTTGTGTGTTATGTATCTATGGAAAACTTTAGTTGACAGAATATAATGATTGTTATGCTGATTATCAAGGTGATTGTACTATTATTTTCAGCCTATTTAACACATACCAACATATGGTAGCAAAGCTTACCATGAATTACAAACCGCCATTTTGGTAACTTGTCAAAGAAGGTTGTCACACTTATGCCTCATTCAGACACCCATGTTGCATGTACACATTCTACTCATTTTTTTTATGGATTCAACACATACCCATTATAGTCTGTGGGACTATTCCCATGTCTGTGTTGTTTCACTGATAGTGTACACGCAAAACTCACGGAGACATGTCCAATTTTTGGTATCATGGTTAAAAAGTGACAATACAAGTCTAAGAGTCTGTGAAAAACAGCACAAGACACAGATGTCATCAACGTGCCATTTATGTACTGTTCGTATTTAACATTGCAATGGATAGGAGATGTTTTGTGATTTATTTATGTAGCTGTACATGAAAAACATGATGGAAAATTGGAGACACGGACCAAATACTTATGACGTGGATCTAAAACACTGATGACACTAGTACGATTTTTTCACTTGTGTGTTTAAACACGGTCGTGTGTATGACTCCTTAAAAGAATTAAGATAAATTAAGTTTTTGATAGATGTCAATTGATGTGTCAAATTTCACCTTTTTTGCGCTGTAATAGCCCAGTGATGTGTTAGGATGCACTTTAACTGCGTGATGCACAGTGTTAATGAACAATATGTCATAGATCACTCAGTGTGTGTGGCCTGCCATTGTACTTTCTAGCTCAGGTATTGTTTACACAGGACAATGTGCTGCCGAGAACAATGATTTTCTTTGGACGAACCAAGTGTAAATGCTCTTGTATCCTAGTGCTGTGCTGAGTTAATTCAACTTTTCCAAGAACTGTACAATGTTTTACCACTGTGGTTCAGCTACTTGGGGGAATGATAAAATTATATAATTGATTCTGACTGATCAAAGTAAATGCAAACTGCTTGTAAGTGTTTTAGTTTTTAGTTCCGCACTGGGAAAAAAAAAGCCTTGAACCTCTGTGATATAGAAAATTTTACTTTTTCCCTTTGAGCACTATTTGTAAATTTCTAGAAACAATTGATGTACATTATAAAGTTGTATAGTTGTATAAAAATTATTATAATATCTGGAGTTACAGCTCAAATTTTAACATGGACCGACTAGTCCTAATTTTCAGAGCTGAAATTTCTCATACTTGCTTGCTGGCTCATTGTTTGCACAGAACTTATTTGTAGGCCTCCTTCACACATCCTGATGGTTCCAGTACAGGAAAAAACAGTGCTGATGAGATACGTGGTCCGTGTCTACGTATGTGACATTCTGTGTGCCGTTCGTGTGTCATCTGTCTGTTCGTGTTTACTGTCCGTGTATCCGTCTGTTACATCCTTGTGTCTGTATGAATGTACCAGTGCCTGAGAACAAGCGGTATCATTTGTGCTGTTCCCCTGATGGCAGCTCCCACTATCATATCTTCTGCTCTCGCTGATCTCAGTGTGACCAAGTGACAATGATGGGAGTTGTAGCAGCATTTGTGTACCTCCTGTGTAAAACAAAGAATTAAAGAAAAAAAACGGCGTGGGCTTACATGCAATATTCATAACCAGCAGACGGAAAGCCCACAGCTGGATGCTTATAATATTCTGGGACAAGGGACAATACTCCATAAATCAGCACGAGACGGAGACAATGATGAGATCTGCCTTCAGCAATTGGCACCGGGGAACAGCGCGAACTATACTGCTTGTTCCCAGGTTCCGGTAAGTGTGACTCTGATGGCACATAGATGTTATCCGTGCGTCATTAGTGTGCACGTGTGTGACCCGCATTTTGCCTGTGCTGCGCAGAAAAAAAACTGACATGTCTGCGTTTTTTTCAGATGGTCACACGGTCTGTGTGAAAACCCTGACATGTGAGCACCACCATTGAATATAATAGGTGTGCGTGTGTCATTATTTGCGGTCCTTAAAAAATGAACCTCATACGGACATAAAAAAGGGACATGTGAAGGAGGCCTTATACGAAGTGTATTAGTGTACTTTCTATGTGCTGCCTTTTGCGAAACCAGACCTAAAAATATGAAAACCTGAAGGAGACCATATAAGCAGTAGACTTATAGGTAATGCATCAGTGGGTAGTGCGGTGTATCACTTACTTTTATCTTGCAGCAATTTTCATAAAATAACTGCTGTTCCTCGTATTATTCAGTGGATAACTCCCCACTCCCTCTCACTGCTGACAGCTTGCTCCCTATACTGCGCATAGGGAGGAGACCATCAGATGGCATTGGGTGGGCAGATAATAGACGAGAGAGAGCACTGAGCAGATATGACCATTTGCCTCAAGTTGCCACCAATAAACAAGTCATATATGTTTGGAATCAGGGTCTTTGTCAATACTTGATACTGCTCTCAGATAAATCTGCTGATATATTGTATTTAAGACATTGCTATTTCATTTCAATATTATAAATAGTGTACAGTAATGAGCATGAGTACATCTCCTACAGCTTTTATATATATATAAGATATATATTAAAGGGATTGTACACTCTTTGGACAATACCCCTTCTCAATGACTATGTACCCCTACCATTTAAAATAAATACAGCCTGCACTCACACCCAGCACGGCGACATTGTCGGAATTTTGGCGATGGTTCTCACGGGGCTTGCCTCAAATTGCTATGCCCTGCAGAAACTCACTGTCTGCTAATGGGCCACTTTAGTCTCTCTTACTTCAGACGAAACTGACATCTAGGAGAAGCCAGAATTGCCTCTCTCTCACTTCCTCTGGATGGCAGTTTCAAGGTAGTGAAAGTGAAGTAACCCATTAGCGAATGCTGATTGACTACAGAGCTCACCATTGGAGCCTCGGGAGAGGCGCCAGATATGAGTACAGGATGTTTTAATTTTAAATTGGGCAACAAAGTAATTGAGAAGGAGTTGTTCAAGTAATGGACAACACATTTAACCCCTTCATGACCCAGGCTATTTTGACCTTAATGACCTGGCCATTTTTTGCAATTCTGACCAGTGTCCCTTTATGAGGTAATAACTCAGGAACGCTTCAACGGATCCTAGCGATTCTGATTTTGTTTTTTCGTGACATATTGGGCTTCATGTTATTGGTAAATTTAGGTCGATAATTTTTGCGTTTATTTGTGAAAAAAATGGAAATTCAGTGAAAATTTTGAAAATTTCACGATTTTCAAATTTTTAATTTTTATTCTGTTAAACTAGAGAGGTATGTGACACAAAATAGTTAATAAATAACATTTCCCACATGTCTACTTTACATCAGCACAATTTTGGAAACAAAATTTTTTTTGTTAGGAAGCTATAAGGGTTAAAATTTGACCAGCGATTTCTAATTTTTACAGCAAAATTTACAAAACCATTTTTTTTAGGGACCACCTCACATTTGAAGTCACTTTGAGGGGTCTATATGGCAGAAAATACCCAAAAGTGTCAACATTCTAAAAACTGCACCCCTCAAGCTACTCAAAACCACATTCAAGAATATTATTAACCCTTCAGGTGCTTCACAGGAACTAAAGCAACGTGGAAGGAAAAAATGGACATTTTAATTTTTCCAACAAAAATTTTCTGTTAGCATCACTTTTTTCATTTTTACATGGGAAACAGGATAAAATGGATCCTAAAATTTGTTGGGTAATTTCTCCTGAGTACACAGATACCTCATATGTGGTCATAAACCACTGTTTGGGCGCACAGCAGGGCTCAGAAGGGACAAGCGCCATTTGACTTTTTGAATGGAAAATATGCTGGAATATTTAGCGGTTGCCATGTTGCATTTGGAGAGTCCCTGTGTGCCTAAACAGTGAAAAAAACCCACATGTTACACCATTTTGGAAACTAGACCCCTTATGGAACTTATCTAGATGTGTTGTGAGCACTCTGAACCCCCAAGTGCTTCACAGAAGTTTATAACGCAGAGCAGTGAAAATAAAAAAAAACATTTTTTTCCTCAAAAATGATTTTTTAACCTGCTATTTTTTATTTTCACAAGGGTAATAGGAGAAATTGGACCACAAAAGTTGTTGTGCAATTTGTCCTGAGTACAACAATACCCCATATGTGGGGGGAACCACTGTTTTGGCACATGGGAGAGCTCAGAAGGGAAAGAGCGCCATTTTGGAATGCAGACTTGATGGAATGTTCTGCAGCATCATGTTGCGTTTGCAGAGCCACTGATGTGACTAAACAATAGAAACCCCACACAAGTGACCCCATTTTGGAAACTAGACCCACAAAGGAGCTTATCTAGATGTGTAGTGAGGCCTTTGAACCCCCAAGTGCTTCACAGAAGTTTATAAATGCAGAGCAGTAAAAATAAAAAAAATCATTTTTATTTCTCAAAAATCATTTTTTAGCCGGCTATTTTTTATTTTCCTAAGGGTAACAGGATAAATTGGACCCCAAAAGTTGTTGTCCAGTTTTTCCTGAGTACGCTGGTGCCCCATATGGAGGGAACCACTGTTTGGGCGCACGGCAGGGCTCAGAAGGGAAGGGCGCCATTTGACTTTTTCAATGGAAAATTAGCTCCAATCGTTAGCGGACACCATGTCGTGTTTGGAGAGCCCCTGTGTGCCTAAACTTTAGAGCTCCCCACAAATGACCCCACTTTGGAAACTAGACCCCCTAAGGAACTTATCTAGATGCACAGTGAGCACTTTGAACCCCCAGGTGCTTCACAGAAGTTTATAACGCAGAGCCGTGAAAATAAAAAATCACTTTTTTTTCTCAAAAAATGATTTTTTATCCCCCTATTTTTTATTTTCACAATGGTTACAGGAGAAATTGGACCCCAAAAGTTGTTGTCCAGTTTGTCCTGAGTACACTCGTACCCCATATGTTGGGGGGAACCGCTGTTTTGGGCATACGTCAGGGCTCAGAAGGGATGTAGTGACGCTTTGAAATGCTGACTTGATGTAATGGTCTGCGGGCATCTTGTTACGTTTGTAGAGCCCCTGATTTGCCTAAACAGTAGAAACCCCCCACAAGTGACAACATTTTGTAAACTAGACCCCCCCAAGAAACTTACCAGATGTGTGGTGAGCACCTTGAACCCCCACGTGCTTCACAGAAGTTTATAATGCAGAGCCAAGAAAATAAAAAATATTTTTTTTTCCTCAAAAACTGATTTTTTTAACCCGCAATTTTTTATTTTCACAAGGGTAACAGGAGAAATTGGACCCCAAAAGTTGTTGTACAGTTTGTCCTGAGTACACTGGCACCCCATATGTGGGGGGGAACCACTGTTCGAGCACACGTTGGGGCTCGGAAGGGAAGTAGTGAAGTTTTGAAATGCCGACTTTGATGGAATGGTTTGCAGGCGTCATGCTACGTTTGCAGAGCCCCTGATGTGCTTAAACAGTAGAAACTCCCCACAAGTGACCCCATTTTGGAAACTAGACCCTACAAGGAACTTATCTAGATGTGTGGTGAGCACTTTGAACCCCCAAGGGCTACACAGAAGTTTATAACGCCCGGGCATGAAAATAAAAAAATCATATTTTTTCCACAAACATGATCTTTTAGTCCCCAATTTTTTTATTTTCCCAAGGGTAACAGGAGAAATTAGACCCCAAAAGTTGTTGTACAATTTGTCCTGAGTGTGCTGATATCCCATATGTGGGAGAAAACTACTGTATGGGCACACGTCGGGGCTTGGAAGGGAAGTAGTGAAGTTTTGAAATGCCGACTTGATGGAATGGTCTGCGGGTGTCATGTTACGTTTGCAGAGTCCCTGATGTGCCTAAACAGTAGAAACTCCCCACAAGTGACCCCATTTTGGAAACTAGACCCTGCAAGGAACTTATCTAGATGTGTGGTGAGCACTTTGAACCCCAAGGGCTACACAGAAGTTTATAACGCTAGGGCATGAAAATAAAAAAATCATATTTTTTCCACAAACATGATCTTTTAGTCCCCAATTTTTTTATTTTCCCAAGGGTAACAGGAGAAATTAGACCCCAAAAGTTGTTGTCCAATTTGTCCTGAGTATGCTGATATCCCATATGTGGGAGAAAACTACTGTATGGGCACATGTCGGGGCTCAGAAGGGAATTAGTGAAGTTTTCAAATGCCGACTAGATGGAATGGTCTGCGGGTGTCATGTTACGTTTGCAGAGCCCATGATGTGCCTAAACAGTAGAAACCCCCAAGTGACCCCATTTTGGAAACTAGATCCCCAAGGAACTCCTCTAGATGTGTGGTGAGCACTTTGAATCTCCAAGTTCTTCACAGAAGTTTGTAACGCAGAGCCGTGAAAATAAAAAATCATTTTTTTCCACAAAAATAATTTTTTTAGTCCCTAATTTTTTTTCCCAAGGGTAACAGGATAAATTAGACCCCCAAAGTTGTTGTGCAATTTTTCCTGAGTGCCCTATATGTGGGGGTAAACCACTGTTTGGGCACACGTCGGGGCTCAGAATAAAGGGAGTACTATTTGACTTTTTGAACGCAAAATTTGCAGGAATCAATGGTGGCGCCATGTCGCGTATGGAGACCCCCTGATGTGCCTAAATAGTGGAAACCCCTCAATTCTAACTCCAACCCTAACCCCAACACACCCTAATCCAAACCCTAACCATAACCATAACCCCAACACACCCCTAACCCTAATCCTAACTCTAACCATAACCCTAACCACAAGCCAAACCCTAATCCCAACCCTAACCCCAAAACACCCCTAACACTTATCCTAACTCTAACCCTAACCACAAACCTAACCCTAATCCCAACCCTAACCCTAATTCCAACCCTAACCCAAATGCTAATCGTAACCCTAATTCTAACACTAACCCTAATTCTAACCCTAATGCTAACCCTAACCCTAATGCTAACCCTAACCCTAAGGCTAACCCTAGTTCTAACCCTAACCCTAGTTCTAACCCTAACTGTTGTGAAAACGTTGGAGGCGACTTTGGAGCTGGGCCACCCTCCGGTGGTTGCTGAGGGTAATGAACTAATTGCGGAATGGCTTTCAGCTGGATCCGAATGATCTGATATAAGTGACCTGAATTCCCAGCAGCCTTGCCGGTAATCAATTGTTCTTCAGGTCTTGCTTGGAGCTCAGCTTGCATTCCTGCTTTCATTCAGATAAGAGATTTGCTGTTTTTTTTTCCTCTGGTTGGATTTTCTTGCTGGTTTACTGCTTTGCAGTAGACTTCTGCCTCGTCCCCTATTGGGGCCTGGCACTGCATTTGTGCTCAGTTGTGTTTCACTTTTGCTCTTTTCCAGTGTTGCTTTTTATTTGCTGAATTGCTGTGTGTTACACCAGAGATCTGATTTAGGTGGTAGAGGTCGTGTGATCTCAGGTTTTTTGTTAATCAGAAGTGTTGGTATTTTTGTCAGGGTTTTTTTTGGATTGCAGTCAGAATTCTTTCCTATACTTTTCTATCTATACAGATTGGGCCCCAGCGTTTGCTCATTCTATTTTCTGTCTGTGTTCGTATTTTCTTCTGGTCTAACCGCCATTACATGTTTGGGGGCTTCCTATTTCTTTGGGGATTCTGCTACGGGGCAGCTGGCTTTCATTTTTCTGCCTTTAGGTGTAGCTATCTCTCCGGCTGTGACGAGGCGTCTAGGATCACCGTAGGTACGCTCCACGGCTACTTCTAGTGTTGCGGTTAGTTCAGGGTCCTGCAACCAATAGTTTCCAGCCTCTCTGGTGTATTGCGACTTTGGCTATTTTTGCTATTTCTCCTCAGTTACCGAAACATAACACCTAACCCTAAGGCTGGGTTCTTATTGCGTTTTACCAGCCCGTTCAACACATAGCATTGACAGGCTGGTAACGGTATAGCATAACGCGATCGCGTTATGCTATACCACTAGCGCAGATGAATCAGCAGATGATTCATCTGTGCTAGCGGTGACGGAGCCCAGACGCTGCAGCCTGCGTCCGAGGCTCCGTCACTGAATGATGGCACGTCGCGAACGCATGCCGCTTCACAGCATGCGTCACGATGCGCCCACAAATGGGGGTGAATGGCAATGTTAACGGACTGCTTTACACCGCGTTATACCGCGGTGTAACGCAGTCCATCTAACGGACTGTCATAACGCAATATGAACCCAGCCTAACCCCAATGCTAACCCTAACCCTGAGGCCCCGTGCACACGTTGCGAATTCACTTGCGGATTTTTCCGCGCTGATTTACTGCGGTTTTGCTGTGGTTTTTGTGCGGATTTGCCCTGTGGTTTTACACCTATAATGGAATAGGTGTAAAACCGCTGCGGAATCAGCACAAAGAATTGACATACCGTGGATTTAAAACCGCACCAAATCCACGCGGAAAAATCCGCAGCATGTGCACAGCGTTTTTTTTTACCATTTATTTACATTGTACTGTACATGGTTTCAGGATCCGCAGCGCCAAATCCGCTGCGGATCCGCAGCAAAATCCGCAACGTGTGCACAGGGCCTAATAGGAAATAAAAATTTCTTTACTTTATTTGTCCCTATCTATGGGTATGATAAAGGGGGCGTTTATTTACTTTTTTTTTATTTTGATCACTGTGAGAGTTTATCACAGTGATCAAAATAAATGTATGGACTCTGGAGGGTGCACTGCGCATGCGCTGGCCGGTGGGCGCACTGTGCATGTGCCCGCCATTTTCCAAGATGGCGGTGCCCATGAAGAATCCCAGACGGACGCCGGGACGGACCAAGAGATAGCGGAGGACAGGGAGAGGTGAGTAGGGGGGGTCGGAAGGTGAGTAGGGGGGTCAGATGGTGAGGGAGGGGCGGAAGGTAGGGAGAGCGGAGGCAAGGAGGAGGGGAGCAGATAGTGATGGCGGCGA
>JARQOD010009621.1:0-30628 GCA_033576555.1 Oophaga sylvatica
TTTGGGGAACAGCAGAGAAAAACTGGCAGTTAATCTTTTTTTAATAAACATGTTCACTAACATTATACTAAACTAAACCACAAGGGCAAAAACACACTGACATCCGGGGTTTTTAAAAAGTTTTATTTAAATAAAAATTTTAAAATACAGAAAAAAAAATTTCTAGATTTTTTTTGGTTTTTTAGTTCGGCAGTGTCCACTTTTTAGTTAAAGTGAATTATCACTTTAAAAAAAGTAATGGAATCTCGCGTGGGGGAACAGTGGGGGAAGCTGCTATAAAAAGAAAAAAAAAAAAAAACAGTGTAACCGTTTTTTTTTAATTAAAATTTCTGTTATATTGGGATTTTCATTCAAATCCCCGCAACTTTGAAAAAACATCCCTTTTTTAAAAAAGCTGTCGTCAGTGATTTAGGTTCCCCCCCTTTTCCCGCAAAACCCCATAATCCCTTTAAAAAATATAAATTTTAAAGAAAAATATTATGGATAATAATGAAAAAAACAGCCCCCCAATCAAATTTAAAAATATTTTTACCCTAATTTTAAAAAATTTTAAAAGGCAGCATTTTCACCTGAGCCAGGACAACGGGACAGGGGCGGGGACCATTGGGGACAACCTGCTGCCTGCAAAAACCCTTTCACAGGGGGTCTAAAACCTTTTTCGGCCCCCCGGTGGGGGTCAACGACCAAAACACAGTTCCCAACATCCCCAAAAACCCCCCCAGGGCCGCCTTCACTTTTGGGGCAGCTAACCCCCGGGGATCAAGAAGCTCTATCCCTTTTCCGTCGCTGTTTCCTTTTTTCCGTGAAAGCTTCATCCAGCGTACAATTCTGCCAAAAATTAAAAATAGGCACGACCCACTCCCATACCGGGCCCAAAATTTTTATGAGCTTTGAGGGGGACCTCCCCTCGCCAGAGGAATTCCGGGGCCCACGGGATCGGGAAAATTCCCGCGACGGGGGAGGGGGTAAGATAGGGGGGGGAGGGGGGCCCCCCAGTAAAAGGGGGGACAAGGCATTATAAAAATTTTGGACAAACCCCTTACAAAAGGGGGGAAACAGACCAGTAAAAGGGTTTTGGGCAAGACCCCGTCAAAGGGGGGGCAGAGCCATGAAAGGGAAGGGTTTGGAAAAGACCTGAAAAAGGGGGGGGACAAGCCTGTACAAAGGGGGGGGACAGAGCCAATATAAAAAGGGGGGACAGACCCATTACAAAGGGGGGGGACCAACCCTTTTTAAAAAAAGGGGTGAGCGAGCCAGTAAAAAAGGGGTGGGGGGGGCCCCAAGTACAAAGGGGGGGAGTAAGCCTTTTAAAAGGGGGGAGCCCCCCTTTTGTTTAAAGGGGGAGCGGAGCATGTAAAAGGGGGGACAAGTCTTTTACAAAAGGGGGGGAAAGCAATTTTTTAAAAAAAGGGGTGGGAGCAAGCCATGAATAAAGGGGGGAGCAGAGCCAAATAGAAAAAATTCACAAAAAAAATTGGGCCCCACTTGTGTAAAAATTAATAAATTTATATGAAAATAAGCAAAAATTAAAAAATTTGTGAATAAATAAAAAAATATAAATTTCCCAAGAAAAAAATGAGAGGAAACCCCCATCCGAAAGATAAAAAAAACCCTAAAAAACAGAGGGGGTAAAAGTAAGAGCCCATTTTAAACCAATTTGGAAATAATTGAAAAAAAACCCCAAATTTTTATGACATAAAAAAAATTTTTTATTGAACAATTAGAAAAGAAACAAAAAAATAAATGGAAAAACAAAAAATTTTGAAAGTATATAAAAAAAAAAAAGACCTTTTTCAGAAAAACATGGATAAAAAAACCTCCCCCTGAAGGGGGGGGGGTGCTGTAAACCTGTCAGCCAGGGGCGTTTTCTTTCGGTTAAACCGGGGGACAGCACCCCCCACTTCGGTCGTTTACCCCCCTCCACGCTTTAAAGCCTTGTGTTTTTTTTTATATATTTTTCCTCTAAAAATCATGTGCTTTTTTGGGGGTTTTTAAACCCACAAAAATTTATATATCCCCTCAAAAAATTGGGGTTTATTAGATTTTTATGTTTTTCAAAAGGGGGCAGTTCACTTGGTTTAGACCCGTTGCTCTGTACTTTTTTCAGTCTAGTGCATTAATCGGGGTTGTCATTTGTCTCATGTTTAATGTTATTCCTTTTTTTTTTTGTTTCTTTACTACATTTTTCAAAAAAAAATTAAAATTTTAAAGTCAACACTTTTGGGGGGCTTACAATTATTTCACACAATGGGTTAAAATTTTCCTTTTTCTTTTACCACGTTTTAATAGGGGTTTTTCCCTGTAAAAAAGGGGGGGGGGGGGCCCCTGTCAGAAGGGGGGAGCAAGCCATTATAAAGGGTGGGAAACAGGCAAAGGGCAAAGGGTGGGAGCTGAGCCAGTATGGGGGGGGAAACAGACCCCCGTGAAAGGGGGGAGCACAGATTATACAGGGGGGGAGCGGGCCCGATAAAAGGGGGGGGGGACCTTGTTTTGGAAGGGGTTTGGGGGGGGGTTAAAGTTATAATTAATTATAAGTGTCCCCCACTACAAATTTTAAAAAAACCCCCCCTACCCCCCCCTTTTGCCCAAAAACCCCGCCCGCCACCCCCCCACCCCCCCTCCCGGGGCCCTGGAAAAGGGGTTTGCTTTAAGCCGGTCCCGGGGCAAAAAAGGGTTTTGGGCCCCCGGCCTAAAGCCATCCAAAAAAAACATTTTTGAAGTAGCCCCCAAAAAATTTTTTTTTTGGTTTAAAGGGGCACAGAACATGAAACTGTATTGGGGGGGCAGGGGTTTTAAAAAGGGTTTGGGGAAAACCCTGCTTTAGCAAAGGGGTTTTTTGGGGGTTTTTTTTGGGGGGCCACAAGCCCTCCATGTGCTCGCCAAGGTTCCTGACTCCCCTTAGAAAAACCGTGTTTAGACCCCCCAAAAACCCCCTTTTGGGGAAACCCTAAAGCTGGTGCTTTTGGGGCCCGGGGTTTCCCCCCAATGCAGGACAAAAACCCCAAAACCCCTTGGTTGGGGATTTCAGAAATTCCCCGCCCGATAAAAACTTGAAGCTAGGGGCGGCCCCCCCCTTTCCCCCCCCCCTGAATCCGTTTAAAACATTCGGTTTAGCCCTTCTCCCCAAACCCTCATGCACTTACCCACAAATGTTTCCCGGGGTTGACGAATCATTAGCCCGGGTTTGGGGGGATCCTAGGAAAACATCTGCAACCTCATAAGGAGCCTCCCGGGGATTGTCAGGCATCGGCACGTGGAGGCCACACACAATATGACATCTTTTTTATTTTTTCCCCTTTTAAATTTTTTCTTTTTTTTATTTTTTTATTTTGCTGGGTTTTCCCCTTTCTTTTGGGGCCTCCAAACCAGGCCCCCCCTGGGGTTTAAAATTTGATTTCCATGATGATTTTGGGGTGATTATGTTGAAAAGGACATTTTTAAAAAAGTACAAACAAAGTATTCCCAAAGAGAATTTTTTCATTCATTAGAAACTAGGTGTGTTTTTTTGATTTTTTCCCTTTTAAATTTTTGGGGCATGTAAAAAATATATATATATATATATATTTTATATATTTTAAAAAAAAAATTTTTTTTATTTTAGTAAAAAACATTTTTTTCCCCCGTACCCCCCATTAAAAAAACGGGACCTAAAATTTAAAAAAAAAGACACCCAAAAACACCGCATGAAAAATGCTGAAACGCAAAAATGTTTATTTTTAAAAAAATTTTTAAAAAAAAAAGCGGGGCCCCCCCCAATTTTAAAAACCAAAAGGGGGGAAAACCACATGGGGGGGTGATTTAATATTTGGGGAAACCCAAAAAGCCAAAAGATTCTCGGGGGTTTTTTATCAGCCACATATGTTTTTTTGTGGGTTTCCCCCCATAAAAAAAAACCCCCAAAGGCTGCAGACAGTTGGCTGTTTTTTTTTTATTTTTTGGAGACGGGGAAAGGGGTTTTTTGGTGGGGGTGAGTTTTTGGTTTTTTTTTTCTAGGAAATGTATAATTATTATAAATTTTGAAATATTTTTAGGGAATAAAATATGGTTTAATTTTTATTTTTTTAACTGACACGCGCGCACATAAATCAAACCCCATCAGGGGCACCGCGCCGTTACTGACACCAAAAAGGAAGGGGGAACTTCTATATGGATTTCCCCTTTCTTCAAACTCAAATCTGACGGGTCCCCCCCCCATTTTTAAAATCCTCTCCCTCAATTGACCCGGGGGGAATAACGCTATCGGAATTTAAATCAATTTTTCTGAATTTATTTGTTTTATTTATTTTTTATCCATCCCCTTTGGATTTATCAACGGGTTTTTTTTAGCTTTGTTGTATTAAATTTTTGTGGTTTTCACTCATAAAAGATTAGTTTAGATGATGTACGACTAAAAGAGATTATTCTTAGTATTACCCAAATGTAAATTTTTTCTAGCGGTCTGATTCAGACTCCAGAAATTAAAATTTTTAGTGAAATACAGACTTTGTAAAAACAGACCCGTATAAAAGGGGTTTTTTTATAGTATGTAAAAATTTGGGATTTAAATTTGTGGGACATCCACTTTTTTGTTTGCCCTCTTTCTAGAGGGTTTTTTTAGAAAACCACTTTTTTGCACTGTTTTTAAAACTGTCTAACATGTATTCCCTGTAACTACAATTTTAGAAGGTCCCACTTTGCAAGTATTTAATAGGAATTCATTCTACAAAAACAAACATAATTATCCTTATTGTGATAAGGTTTTACAGGATACCAATGTGAATCTTGATTTAAAGGCCTTTTAAGGCCCGGATAAACAAGGATTTTCATGTGAAAACAGCATGGGGGTTTCTTTTTCAAGAAAACGTCCCTACAGTTTATCCCTTTATTTTTAAATTTGGGGGGTGCAAGTCATATCTGGTACGCTTGTCGTAAATTAAAAAAAACTTTCACAAATTTTTAACAACCTGTGTTTTGGACATTATGCCCTACCAGAAGCACCGGGCCATGTACTTATCCAAATATTCGATTTTGAGCCCATTCAAAAAAAGAGAGGCATGTTGGGGCGTTTCCGACTATTTTGGGGAAAAGCCCACCCTTTTCAACCGTGTTTTATGTTTTGTTTTTGCGCTTCTGTGATTGTTCATTGAGAAAAAGGCATAGGGGGGCATGGGGGAAAGCTTAAACGAGGGAGTCACATTTTAAAAGTTCATTTGGGTTTTTACCGTATTTTTTTTACCAAAAACGCACTTTTTTTTCCTCCAAATTTGGGGGGGAAAGGGGGGGTGCTCTTTGGGCGGAAAATAACTGTGGGAGGGGGGCAGGGGAGCGGGAATGTGGGATCAGCAGGAGGCAAAAAATATCCCCCCTGCTGCAGGAAACAACGTGGGGGAAAACCCCCGGGCCCACTTAATGCAGTGAATATTAATCAGCCGCTTTCCCCCCCCCATCACTGAGCATGAGCTGGGGGCACAATCACAGAGCCACAGTTTCCCCAGCGCCTGAATTTCCCGCACACTGGGCAATCGGTCTGAAGAAAGGAGGGACAGGAGCAGCTGGGATAAACCGACAGCCTGGGCTTGCTGATGGGAAGCTAACCCTGTAAGGACCCCTGAGAGGGCATGAAGGGTGGGCTGGGGCACACATGACCAAAGCCCTGCCCCTTTATGATTCATCACAGGGCCTTCGACCCCTGAAAAACAAGAATTTATTTAAAAGGTTAGGCACTTTCACCTTGCGTTTTTTTTTTGCAGCGCTCAGCGCACATGAAACGCATACGTGTCACATTTTCTACAACTCTGTCTCTAACATCTCTTCTCTATCACTGTCTCTACATCTCTTCCTATCCTGTCTCTATCCCTGTCTCATCATCTCTGTCTCAATCATCTGTCTCTATCATTGTCTCACATCTGTTTCATCATCTCTTCTCTATCACGTCTCTATCATCTGTCTCTACATCTCTGTCTATAATCTGTCCTATCATCTCTTCTCTATCATCTCTGTCTCTTCATCGTCTCACATCGCTCTATCAACTCTGTCTCTATTTTCTGTCCTATTTCCTGTATCGTCCCTACATCTCTGTCCTATCATCTGTCTCATCATCTGTCCACATCCGTCTCTACATCCTGTCTCTATCATCTCTGCCCCCTAGTATTGTCTCTATCATCCTGTCTCTATCATCTGTTCATCATCTCTGTCTCTTCATCTGCTCATCATATCTCTATCATCTCTGTCTCTATCTCTGTTTTCTATCTCTCTGTCCTATCATCTGTCTCTACATCTTCTCTATCAATCTCTGCCCCTATAATCTGTCTCTATCACTCTGTCTCAAACATCTGTCTCTATCACCTGTCATCTGTCTCTATCATCTTCTCTACACTCGTCCATCACTGCTCATCATCTGTCTCTATCATCTGCTCTATCATCTCTGTCCCCCATCATCTCGTCTCATCTCTGTCCTATCATCGCTCTATCATCTCTGTCTCTATCACTGTCTCTATAACTGTCTCTATATCTCTGTCCTATAACGTCTCTACATCTCTGTCTCTATCATCTGTCTCTATCATCTCTGTCATCTGCCCCCTATCATCTGTCTCTATCATCTCTGTCTCTATCATCTGTCTCTATCACTCGTCTCTATCATCGTTCTATCATCTCTGTCTCATCATCTCTGTCTCTATCATCTGTCTCTATCATCCTGTCTCTATCATCTGTCTCTATCATTCTATCACTCGTCTCTACATCTCTGTCTCTATCATCTGTCCTATCATCTCTTTCCTATCACTCTGTCTCTATCACTCGTCTCATCATCTCTTCTCTATCATCTTCTTATCACCTGTCCTATCATTTTCTCTACATCTCTGTCTCTATCATCTCTGTCTCTATCATCTCTGTCTATATCACTGTCTCTATCATCTATCTCATCAACTCTGTCCTATCATCTGTCTCAAATTTCTATGCACATGTTTTTCTATGCAGCCGCATGACCCATTCTGAGTGCCGGGCAGCCCCGGGTGTTCATGCGGAGACTCACACAAAATCGTGCGGTTTCTCGCATGTGTGACTCCCCTTATACTCACCCTCCAGCGTCTTCACATAGTATTTACAGACACCACACTGGTCCCGCAGCACCATCTCCACCCGTAGCTTCCAACAATATAACATACTATTATTAAAAATCACCACATATAATATATTTATTAAATATTTTACCACATTTTTTTTCTTAAATAATTTTCCCTATTTTCCACCTCTAAAACCGGGGGGGGGTCTTATATCGGTGCGCTTTAAAACCGAAAAATACGGAGTATATTGCCGCGTTACAATATTGACACGCAAATGTTTTATTTTATTTTTAAAAAAGCAAAGACCGTATTGTAAAAAAAATTACAATTAAAAGAAAGTTTTTGATAATTTTTCAACAATTGGAAGGGATTCTCTCGACAGGTATAACCAATGTCTTAAGTTGGAGTAAATCTAATATTATAATAGTATGCAGCTCATTTTTTATTCATGTTGTGAAGGGCAAACTTTTCAGCATGGCGATGTATCTACCTCAACTGTAGTGCCCCTAGATACACGGGCCCCCCACAACCAACCCATATGTAGTTTAATGTAGGAGGGAAAAAGATCATCGCAGGGGTTTGGAAAATACCATATTCATAATGCTTGTGAACCGCTGAATCATTTTTTAAACATTTCACGCCACTCATGCACCCCTAGCAAACCCCATGGGGTACCCCAAAGGGGCCCAAATAGTGCTTTTTCTAAAAAGGCGTGATATAACTGCCCGCAGGGAGTTTGTGCCCTTTTTTGCATCTTTTCTTATAACTCGACGGGACCGTGAAAAACAACCCAAATTCAAAAACAAGTGCGACCGTTAACATACGCATAGTCATCTAGAAAATATTGACATTGCTTCACAAACCCTCAAGGGATGTTTTATGCCAATTTTCTCGTTTGGGGGTACTTTCATACCCGATGTATAGCCTGGGTGACAGCGTTTTTTGCTGCACAGTCCTATTTTTTAAAATGATGCCCCCCCAGATATAAAAGACAGGGATGTCGGGGCTTCCCGGGCCCATTTTCACAGGACCACACCGATCAACGATTTTGTCCGCATTCAACAAAAATTGCGTGCAAACTTTTAGCACACGCATACTCTAAAAATATTGAGCAGTTGCTTTACAAAGCTCTCAAGGGATCTGTAGCCAAAGTTCTCGTTGCGCTACAACATGCCCCTGTAACCTGGGATGAGCACGTTCTTTCTGCACGTCCATTTTTAAAGAGCATGCCCCCCAGATATAAAAAACGCTGTCGGGGCTGTCCCGCCTATTTTGGGACGGACAACACCCATCAACGATTTTGTCCAGCATCAACAAAAAATTGCGTCAAACTTTTGCACACGCATATCATCTAGAAAATATTTAGCGAGTTGCTTCACAAAGCTCTCGTAGTGTTTAGCATTTCCATACGCAAGTATCGGGTATCGGCCGATTTCGCGTATCGGAATTCCGATACTTTGTTCCGATATTTTTTCCTAATCGTATACCGGAATCGGAGTTCCCATAATTCTTTTAGAGGCACTGGATTTAGCAGCCAAGAGGAATCCTACGAAGTGTGGGCACATCCTGTAATGCTGAGGGCACTTTAAATATGGCATGGCTGTGATTGGCTGCTGAAATGAGTCAGAATGCACTATAAAAGGCGCCCCCGCCATTTTAGCGACTGTGTCTTGAAAACCCTTAGGGACAGAACGCGGCCTGCATCCCCGGGGGGCAGTTGAGATTGCGATTTTTTTACTGTGCTTTAGGCAGGGTAGTTTACCAACCCTGGTAAAGCTTCCTTTTGCCTTGCAGTGTTGTTTTAACACTCTGTGCAAAGTTGTGTGTGAGGCAGTGACGCGCTGTTTCTCGCTCCACCGCTTTTTTAGCATCTGAGTGTCCCTCACGACTCTTTTTTTTTTTTTTTTGTGGAATTGGTGCAGCCCCTTCAATTAAATTAAAGGACATTAGTGTGACGGTTCCATCCGAAACAATACTTGGTTGCAAAAAATATAGAATACATAAAGGGGCCTTTACAGCTATGAACAGTTTTTGGGAGTGTTCCTGTAGTCTGTGACTTTTCATTTTTTGATGCAGATTACGCTCCCCTTAGTTT
This sequence comes from Oophaga sylvatica, assembly GCA_033576555.1. NCBI lineage: Eukaryota > Metazoa > Chordata > Amphibia > Anura > Dendrobatidae > Oophaga > Oophaga sylvatica. The sequence goes on from JARQOD010009621.1 coordinate 9,136, forward strand.
TCAACCACTGCTGGTTGTATCGACGTTTCACTGCCTCATCCTTTTTCATTTTCTCTAATTGTGCGCCCATTCTATTTTTTAAAAAAAATAATCTATTAGTGTGACGTGCTTCCCCTAACAATACATTGGTTTTAAACACTATAAAGTACCAAAGGGGGTTTTACAGCTACTGAACATTTTTTTGCATGTTTTCTGTATCTTGACTTTTCTTTTTTGAGTGCAGATTCGACAGTTTTTTTTCAACCCCCGCTGGTTGTATCTGCAGCGTGTGTCAAGCCTCATCCTTTAATTTTTTTTTTAAAAGTGCGCTCCATTCAATTTTTAAAAAAAAATAATCTATAGGGACCCTCCATCCTAACAAACTTGGTTCAAACCTAAAAGTACAAAAAGGGCCTTTACACTACTGAACAGTGGGGTGCAGTGTTCACTGATCGGGGGTTTTCTTTTTTGAGTCAATTACCTACAGTTCCTTCCACCACTGCGTTGATCTGCGAGCTGTGTCACTCCCCCTCCCCACATTTTTTCTCTAATTGGGCTGCCCATTCTATTTTTTAAAAAAATAATCATTATTTTTACGCCCCCTTTTTCCGTAACTGTACATTTTGGTTTAAACACTAAGAATACCAAAGGGGCCTTTTTTAGCTACGAACAGTTGTCTGCAATTTTTTTTGTAGTCTGTGACTTTCATTTTTTTTTGTCAGATACGCAAAAATTAGTTCTTCAACCACGCTGGGGTTTAGTCTCACGTGTTCACGCCCATCCTTACTTTTTCTCTAATTGGTGCTGCCCATTTTTTTTTAAAAAAAAAAAAATCTTAGTGTGACGCGCTTCCCCCCCGTATACAACATTTGGGGTTCAAACACAAAAAAAGTACACAAAGGGCTTTTTTAGCTACTGAACAGTTTCCTTTTCACTGATCTTGAGCTTTTCATTTTTTTGGTGCAGATTACGCTACAGTTAGTTTTTTTAAAACCCTGCTGGTTGTAGTCTGCTGACGGTGTCACTGCCCCCTCCTCACATTTTCTCTAATTGGGCGCTCCATTCTATTTTAAAAAAATATAATTAAAATTTGTACGCGCTTCCTTGTATCAAAAATTGGTTCAAACCATAAATACAAAAAGGGGGCCTTTTTAACTGAACAGTTGTCTGCATGTTCCCTGTAGTCTTGACTTTTTTTTTTATCAATTACCACATTTTTTTTTTCAACCACGCTGGTTGTAGTCGCTGAGCGGTCACTGCCTCACCTTTTACATTTTTCTCTAATTGGTGCGCTCCATTCATTTTAAAAAAATTAATCATTATGTGACGCCTTCCCCCCCGTTACAATACATTTTTGCAAACACTAAAATACACAAGGGGCCCTTTTTAAACTACTGAAAAATTTTGCTGCAGTGTTCACTGATCTGGACTTTTCATTTTTGATGCAGATTACGCTACAGTTTTTTTTCAACCATGCGGTTTATCTGCTGACGTGTGTCACGCCCCATCCTTCACATTTTCTCTAATTGGCGCTCCATTCTTTTTAAAAAAAAAAATCTATAGTTGACGCGCTTCCATCCGTATACAAACATTGGGCAAACCTATAAAGACACAAAGGGGGGCCTTTCACACTAGGAACATTGTCTGCGGTTCACTGCAGTCTCTGAGGAAAACCCCACTTAGGCCTATAACTTTTTTTTACTTTTTTTTCAATCTACCAATGAAAAAAGGGAGGGGGGAAGGGGCGTGGTCGTGGCTGTGGATTTTCAGCAGGGAGAGCACATGGGATTCTGTGGCGCTGCCGCCCCCAGTGACACACATCCACCAGTTTTCCCCGGACGTTTCCCTTTTTGCACACTTTTGTAGGTCTCGGGGTAGCCCCCTGCTGCGGGGAAAAACAAATTGAAAACCCTTGTTGGTTGGAGGCAGCCAAGCTCGACTTTAAATTTCTTCCACCCCTCCAGGACCACAACACGTTGAACAACCACTGTCTCTTTACCGCCTGCCAAATTGCCCAGGCAGTCAGAAACTCTGTAAAGGACCAGCTGAGTCTCTGCTTCGTTTTCAGAACGTCGGGTTGCAAACAGGGCCCACCAAACAGCATTCTGGAAAGTAAAAAGGGGTAGCAGTGATGCGCAACACTGTGTCCTCGAACTGAAGAGGCGGGGACCATGCCGATGGTCAGCACACCGCAACGCATCTTTAATGAGACTCAGTGCCAGTTCCTTTGAGCATGGGGCTGGCCAGACCACCCAACACACAGGGGTTGGAAGAGGGTAGTGAGAGATAGGTCCAAGACCCAACAGGCGTAGGGCAGGGAAAGGGGTGTACACTCTGAGGGAAAAATTGCCCCCAAAGGGCCAAAAAGTAGGAGAGTAGGCTGCAGACTCGGTTTGCCTGTAGCCTCCAGTTTGGCACCCGTCTAGCAGTTCTCTTCCAACAGCCAAAACGGGCGCTCCCAGGACTTGCACTGCTGGTCCTTTTTTGACACACTGCAGATGATATTTGCTATGTCAAATGCAAGCTGTGTAATCAAAAAGTAAAAAGAGGTAAAAGTGTCAGTAACCTTAATACCACAAATATGTGGAAACATGTGCGGTCAAAGCACGTGTTGAGTTACAAAGACACACTGGAGATGTAGGCCAACCTACAGCAGCACCTACATCTTCAGCTCGTGTTGGAGCCTCTTCCTCCACTCACACACAGCTGGTTCGGCTTCCTCACAGGATCCCATGAAGAACCTCTGTCACTGTTGTCCAAGACCCAGTGTTATTCCACCCACAGCTGCAAGTTCCCTGTCATCCTCACACTCCCAGGCCACAAAACAGCCATCGGTAGCACAGGCATGGATAAAAGACGGCCATACTCGCAAACCATCCACGAGCACAGGCTCTGAATGCTGGCATTGCAAAACTCCTGTCCCTTGAAATGCTGTCATTCAGGCTGGTGGAGACTGACAGTTTCCGTAACTTAATGGCATTGGCAGTCCCACAATACAATGTGCCCAGCCGATTTTATTTCAGCAGGCAAGCCGTCCCTGTCTGGGGGGGGGGGGGGGGGGGGGGGGGGGGGGGGGGGGGGGGGGGGGGAATCAAGTCTGTCCACATTGACTCCTCCTCCTACTCCAGTTCCTCAGAATCATCGCTGCAGGAGCCTCACGGTCTACCTCCACATGGACCCTGAACGCTTACCTGTTGCGACCGATATGAGCACAGCCGTGGCCAAACGTCAACAGGCCGTCCTGAAATTAATTTCCATGGGAATCGAAGCCACACAGCGCAGGAGCTCTGGAATGCCATCAAGCAGGAGAGCGACGTGTGGTTTTTGCCAGCGAATCTCCAGCCAGGCTTGGTAGTGTGTGACAATGGCCGAAATCTGGTGCAGCTCTGGGCCTTGGCAACCTCACTCACATACCATGTCTGGCACATGTGCTCAACTTGGTCGTGCAGAGTTTTTTGAGGGACTATCCGGATCTTGATGCACTGCTGCACAAGGTCCGCCTAGAGTGCGCTCACTTGCGACGTTCCAGCATGGCCAGATCGCGCATTGCAGCTCTGCAACGCAGATTTCGCCTTCCTGAACATCGCATCATATGTGACGTACCCACCAGGTGGAATTCCACGTTACATATGTTGGAGCGGTTGTGTGAGCAGCAGCCAGCAGTAATGGAGTATCAGCTGCATCAGGCGCAATCAACTCGCAATTTGCGCCGTTCACACTTCACCACTACTGAGTGGGCCTCTATGAAGGACATCTGCCACGTTTTGCGTGCGTTTGATGAGTCAACGCGGATGGCGAGTGCAGATGATGCACTAGTCAGCCTGACTGTCCCCTTATCTGCCTGCTTCAAAAAACACTGCAAGCACTAAGGATGAGGTTTTGGAAGAGGTGGAGGATGAGGAGTCACAAATTCCATCACCTTCTGGACAGTCAGCGCAACGTGGTTCCTCACAAAGGGCTGGGCAGGGCTCACTTTGTGAGGAGGATGAGGAGGAGTCAATGGAGGAGGAAGACATCGCTCCAGAGGGAGGTACACAACGCTCTAGTCAGTATGTAGAGCGAGGGTGGGGTGATGCAGAGAGGCAGAGATGACGCCTCTTGCAGGGGACAGCGTTTCTTGGCCAGTTGGGAGTCTGCAGCACATGGTTGATTTCATGCTGCAGTGCCTGAGAAACGACCGCCGCATCGCCCACATTCTCACCACGTCTGATTATTGGGTGTACACCCTCCTAGACCCTCGCTACCGGACAACTTACAAAGCCTCATCACACCGTTGAACCGGGAGCGTAAAATGCGGAGTACCAAGACACACTGGTGCAATCCATAATGTTCTCCATTCCAGCCGAGAGCACTGCTGCTGCTACTGCTTTACAAAGCAGCTCTGTGCGTCGAGGCAGTGGAGACAGCTCTGCAACAAGAGGGAGCACAAGCAGCGCCTCTGCACAGGGCAAGACCAGTATGTTCCAAATGTGGCGAAGTTTTGTGGCAGCGCCACAAATGTCTACACCATCCGAGACGGCTCCAGTCAGCAGGAGGCAACGTTTCCGTAAGATGGTGACAGACTACATGTCTTTCCCTCTCAGTGTACTCCCAGATGGCTCTTCCCCATTCAAGTTTTGGGTCTCTAAGCTGGATACATGGCCAGAGCTTAGCCAGTATGCATTGGAGGTGCTGGCTTGCCCTGCTGCCAGTGTATTATCGGAGCGCGTCTTTAGTGCTGCAGGTGGTGTACTAACAGACCGTCGCATGCGACTATCCTCCGATAATGTAGACCGGCTTACTTTTCTGAAAATGAACAAGGCATGGATCTCGCCAGAATTTGTCTGTCCGTTTTCAGATTAAATAACTGGTTCGCAACGTATCCATGTCTCCTGTTATGTTCATCTTTCTACCACCTAACTCTACTCCCTGGGCTACAACACTGCCAGTTGCTGCTCAGAAGTGTCCGTGTCCACAGACCAATACACAAGCTATAGTGTTAGTGGGTTCAGTAACGCCAGCTGTTCCCCTGCTGTGTGTCCGGCAAGAAGTCTCCTGTTCCCTACACATCACAGAAAAACCCATGTCGAACATGCCCAAAAGGGAAAGCCGTCACCCTGTTGTTATGCTTAAAACAGGAAATATGAAGTTTTCCAGCCTAGAATGAAAAATTTTTTTATAACAAATATGGACAAATAAAAATTTTGCATCACAGCGCATATCTGCACATTCTATTAGAAATGGTAACAAAACTAAAACATAGTGTTCACTTTTTGAAATTAATGCATAAAAGTACATTTCATACTTATCAATTAATGCATTTTAAGGAACTTTATCTGTACCTGTAAGATAATGCAGTCAATGGATGTACGAATCATAAACATCCCATCATCATCATCAACAAGTTATTTTTATGACAGACATTATAAAATACACATACTGATGCCAACGTAACTTCACACACCATATATGAAAGGCCACATCTAAACCGGGTAATAATTGCAATAATAAATTATTACATTCTAGAAATGCATCATGCATACTGACAAGGTATTATACCTGCAAGTGCTGTGAAACAACCACAACAATATAAAATAATAAGGGTATATGGGTATCACAGTGCAATAGTTACTCATGGACAATGTCGATGTAATACTGTACCTCAATAAAGTCAGCGTACAACCATTATGCTTGTTAGTTTTGTAGATTGTTAAAGAGGAACGTGCTTTTTTTGTTGGTCTAGGTGGAGTATTAGACAGTAAATGATTACTGCTGTCGTATTTTGGCGTCCCTAGGGCAGAAAACGCTGCGAAAGGGTCACATTTTAAAAAGGTCATCTAATAGACACACGCTACCCTACCCTACGCGTGACAGTGGGAAGGTAGTGTTGACGGATAAAGCTTTTCGCAAACCAGACATCTTTTACCCTCTTCAACACTAAAAACAAAAAATCATGATTTCAGCCGCAGACTTTATTGACGTACAGTATAAACATCGGCATTACCCATCAGAGGCTGTCCACTGTCTGATACAGACATAGAATATACCTTTGCTACCGTAGCCTTTGTTTCACCTACACTTGCAGGCCACACACTTAAATTGTACAATGCATAATGTTTTTTTTAAATGGTTATTTTTTATCGTACATTATTGCGTCATCACATTGATGAGTCCATGCTGGACAAGTCATACATGCTGTAAAAAAGTAACGATTTTATTAACTTAAATAATTTAAAATGTCTGTGACTGTCACATAAAAATTGCAATGATGATGATGAGTGACAAATTTCAAAATCCATTGTCTTCACTATGTTATGGTTTAACATAGCGTTCTTAAGCATTATTCATAAATACAAAAATGGACCCTTTTATTCTTAAATTTACAACACTAATATTTGTAAACAAAATTTTTTGGGTGGTGTGTTGTTCCATTTCTTGTTGCCATGTGCAATATATGCTTTATATTTGCAGGTCTTTATTTTTATTCTTGAAATTAGGAAAGATGTGTATCTCGACCGCTTAAAACCAGTAGAAGAAAAATTTAGACTTGAGAGTCCTCAGGGTTGATACCTTTTAATGGATAACTGAAAAAGATGGTAACAAATTGCAAGCTTTCGAGGCACTCACGTCTCTTCATCAGGCAAAGACAAAACAAAAAATGAAGAATCACATATTTCTATACACAACAGGACACAGGAATAGTGCAATAGGTAAGACAAGTGACGTGCAGCAGAACTGTCATTATGCCAGAGGATAAAAATAAATATTGGAATATTCCTTTGATAAGGATAGAAATTTTTTGCCCTCTGATTGGGGTCTGGTTTTTTGTTTTTCATGCCCCTGGAAGGGCAGAGACCAGATTCCTTAATTGATATAGAATGACATGAATCCGTTGATCTATTCATTCAAGCCTAAGAGTGTCAAAGGTCATGATGAGCTTATATTCCGAAACCTTTCTATCTTTCTCAATTTTAAGTTACATTTTAAAAACCATTAATTCTATATCCTCATGCTATGACCGGGCATACCAAAGTTTTTTGCCACAGGTAAATCCATTATTTTTTTCTTCTTATTGTGTGGGGTGAAAATTCATCCTTGCTCAGTTTTTGGCCGGGCTTCCCCCCCCACAGACCCCCATTTGGACATTTAGTACAAAAAAATTAGGTACACCACATTAGAGTTTCAGCTGAAAACGGGATCTTGTAGTCTGGGGAGGGGGATCTTTATCTTGTCCGTGTCATTATAGATGCACAGGTTTTACATTTTTCTTGTTGAAGGAAAGGTTCCTGCAGCTGTTGGGGAGGACAGGGATTTCTGACAAGATCTTCTTATTTTTGGGGGCTGCCTAAACCAGTATGGGGGCGGAAATAGGATTGTAATACGGGCATTTTTTTGTAAAAGGTTGTTTTCCGTGTACCCACTTAGAACCCTCCAGTTTAGATTGTAGGTGACCACAAGGCACCCGTTATTTTCTCTTTCCTTTTTAAAATTACAGGTGATTCCTTGATTTCCCCTGTTGTTTTTGAAATTTGGTTTTAATGTTCTTGAGGGTACCCCCTTTTTAAAAAATCTTCTGGGCCCCCCCCCCCCTACTGTTTTTAGGCGGCCCCAAACTAAGAACATCATTGTCAGAAGCCCTGTCCTCCCCAAAACTGCGGGAAAACCTTTCCTTGCAACCATAAGAAATGTAAAACCTTCACATAATACCACGGCAAAAAAAAGTCCCCAAAACCCTACCTACAAATCAAAGGTATTTTTACGCATCACTCTAATTGGTGTACCTAATTTTATGTAAAAAATTTAAACTGGGCTGTATGTGGGGGGGACCCCAAAAACTGAAACAAGGATAATTAACATCGCCCACAAAAAAAAAAAAAGGGGGTTTACCTGGGAAAACACTTTTTTAGCCGGGGGCATAGCATGTTTATATGGAATTCGGGGATTAAAATATAATTTCAAATCTGAGAAAGAAAAAGGGTTTTGGGGGAAATAACTCATGATGCCCTTTTACACCTTAGTGCGTAAGAAAACACCGATTCATGTCATTCATACAATTTAAGGAATCTGCGTCTCTGACCTTCTGGGGCATCAAACAAACCCCAAACCCCAATCAAGGCAATAAAATTTTTTTCCCCCCCTTTTTTTTAACTGTTCCAATACTTTAATCCCTCTGCCATAATACGCTCTGCTTCATACTTTTCTTCCCTTTTTTTCACTATTCCGTTCCTGTTTTGTAGAAAAATGTATTCTTCTTTTTTTTTTTACTTTTTTCCTGAGAAGAGACCTATTTTTGAAGCTTGGAATTTGTTACCTTTTTTTCAGTACCATTAAACGAAAACAACCACTGAACTCCAAAATAAATATTTTTTTTTTCTTGGAATTGAAATTCACCCTTTTATTTTCCTATAAAACTTCATTTATTCTTGTTTGAAGTAATACTTTTTTCAAGGCCACGAACAAGCAATAACTCAATTTTTATTTAAAACCCCCCTTACCCGGGTTTTAACACCGCCGTTCTGCCAAATTGTTAGATCCAATAAAAATCGCTGATTTTTTTTGGGGTTCATAACGCCGCTGTTCCCCTGCTGTGTGTCTGGCAAAAATTACTGCTGCAACAGTCTCGAAAGCTGCCAATTTTTTACCATCTTTTCAGTTTCCATTAAAATATCAACCACTGAGGACCTCAAGTCTAAAAATTTTTTCTATCTACGCAACACGGTACAAGATACACATCTTTCCTATATCTGCTAAACAAATTCAACTTAAACATCTCATACAGGGGTCTGCCCCCACCCTCCTTACCCTGGACTTCAACACCGCCATTCTGCTCAGAAGTGTAGATGCACAGATGAAAACAATCGCGAGTGTTTGGGGGTTCATAAAACCCGCTGTTTTTCCCCCTGGTTCCGGGGAAAAAATTTCTGCTAAAATAACACACATGGGAAAAAAAACATGACATTCAAAGTGTCAGTCTACACATAGATGCCCCCCGAGAAGGGCTCCCAGGCTCCGAAAAGCGCGTTGGGGTGGGTTCAGGGGGCACCGCTCCCCAGGTAAAACTCTGCAATTTCTCACTTATTTCCTTGGGGCCCATTATTTATTATGTCTATTTTCCTATGGGCCAGTGTGCCAAGGAACAGGGATTAACTGAGAGGGACGGACACTTGTGGGTAAAGAGGCATTTACTCTGCTGGAACCCCTTTTATCTTTTTATACGGGTCTGCTTTGTAAAAAATTTAAGTTATTTAGGATTTACAGGGGGCATTAACCACAACATTGTATCGCCCCCAGCAAAATGGGGGACCAGCTGGGCATTATTTTAAATTTTATACATTTTTGACTGTATATTTTCAGTATCATGCCTGGAATCCTTTTTTTTTTGGTCCTATATTTCCTCGTATCCTCTTCTCATGTATCATTTTTTTTTATGAACATATTAGGACATTGTCTGTTTCTTTCCCCCGGTTTTTTTTTTTCACTGTCTATTTTTGCCGTCGCAATTGCGCACTTTCCCCCCTTTTCCATTTTCCTGTTCCAATTTTATCTTTTATGTCTTTTTGAAAAAAAAAAGATTTTGCTTTGAGACACATGGCTGTGTTTTTGTGGATTTCCACATAATTGAGGCTACCCCCCGATTCTAAGCTTTTAAAAATTAAAGCAGCTTTAAAACCATAAAAAGATTACTCTTTTTTACAAAAAAGTAACTAAATAATTTTTACATTAAATTTAGATATCACATGTCGAAAACAATGCTAACCAAAACCTCCTTAGCTTAGGTACTGATGGTCAAAACCCTTTCACTCCCCATACTAGCAAATCCAACTCACATCAACCAAATGCTGAATTTGGAAGTGCAAAAGTGGTTGAACTTGACAACAGCTGCAGTGCGAAGGTTAACTTCATGTTTTGGTTTTAAATAAAAGCATACAAGTAAAATAATAATCCAATGTTTTTAAGGGACTGATGTACCCTGTAATATTGTGCAAAAAAAGCTTAGGAATAGTCCCCTTCAACTTTTCTTATATTGTGTCAATTTTTAAAAAATTTTCATTTTAAAATTAGAAATTTAACACCCTATCATAAAGGTCCTTCATGTAAAATGATAAGGGGAACAAAAATCATGCATTCCTTGTTAAAGTCAATATGCATAGCAAAATACAAAAATAACCTGAAGGGTGCTGAAAGAACAAACTGATAGAATAGGGAAAAAATATCATTTTATCAACTGAAAGCGACCCCTGACAATGTCGATAAATACTGCCCTTTAACAAAAAACTTTTCACCCCCCCAAAACCCCGTTTTTTTTTGTAGCTTGTTATGTAATAGGGCACATCTGAATGTTTCTCAGGGGTCATTTTACGAGTAAAGCAGTCAGACAACGCCTTTGTTTGTCGAAACTTTTGCGATGATGAACGATGCCACCGGAATTTAGTCTGCGTCATAAGACCAAGACCCCAATACCCAACCTCACGCAGGAAGCCATCGTCGTCCAAAAAAAAAGGGCAACAACATCACGTACCCTGTTTTAAAGCAAAATAAAAAAAGTATGATAGAAACGCACCCCATTTTGGGGGACATATTAATCGCCATTCACCACTTGGCTAGCAGCTCATCTATAATACCTTTTCACCGGTTCATGCTGCAATCCACAGTCAGGCATAAAAACTTTTTTCCCACATCACTATGCACTTTTAAAGGTTTTGTTTGTTAAAAAAATGAGGGGACATTTTTCAGTAGTGTTGAGCATTCCGATACGCAAGTATGGGTATCGGCCGAATTCCGTTATGGGAAATTTTCCATACTTAATTCCGAAAAATTTTTTCAATATCGAAACCCCCCGGAAGGGGAACCCCCCAAAAAAACTTTGAGAGGCAATGTGATTTTAGTCCCAATGGGGAAAACCACAAGTGTGGGCACTCCGGAAGCTGCGGTCATTTTAAATAATGGGGGGGTTTTGGCTGCTAAAATAGTCAGAATCCTATAAAAGGGCCCAGCCATTTTAGCTCCGGCGTAACTCATAAGGGCAGAACGCTGCTGTTGCCCCGGGGGGGCATTAAATTGCTTTTGTTACACTGTGCTTGAGCAGGCTATTTACCAACCGCGTGTAAAGCTTTTTTTTTTCCGTGTTTTTTTTAACAGCTCGGCAAGGGGTGTGTGTGACAGTGCATGACGCTGCAGTTTGCTCTGCATCCACCCCCGTTTGTAGGCATCTCACTGCCTGACTCTTTTTTTTTTTATTTTATTTAGGGGAAAATTTGGGCACTCCATTATATTAAAAAAAAAAAAAACTATAGTGTGACTGCTTCCTCCGAACAATACATTGGTTGCAAACCTATAGAAGACAGAAAGGAGCTTTTTTTTCCGATAGTGAATAGTTGTTTTCAGGTTCCGCGTCTGTGAGGTTTTATTTTTTTTGTCAGATCACGCTCCAGTTGTTCTTCAACACTGCGTTGTATCTCGAGCTGTGTCCCCCGCCCATCCTTTTCATTTTTCTCTAATTGGGCGCCATTTTAGTGGAAAAAAAAAAAAAAACTATTGTGTGACCGCTTTTCCTCCGAACAAACATTGGTTGCAAACCTATAAAACACAAAGGAGCTTTTCACAGATAGTGAAAATTGTGTTTCAGTTTCACTGTAGCTTGACTTTTATTTGGAGTCAATTACGCCCGTTTGTACTTAACCCTGCCGTTGTAGTGCTGAGCGGTTCACTGCCTCATCCTTCCATTTTTTCTAATTGGGCTGCTCCATTTAGTGGAAAAAAAAATAATCTATTATTACGCCTTCCCCTAACAATACATTGGTTCAAAAACATAGAATCAAAAAGGACTTTTCACAGATAGTGAATAGTTTGTTTCGTGTTCACTGTGTCGTGAGCTTTTCATTTGTGAGTGCAGATTCCCCATTTTTTACTTCAACCCCTGCCGGTTGTAGTCTGCTGACGTGTGTCACTGCCTCATCCTTACATTTTTCCAATTGGTGGCTGCTCCATTTTAGTGAAAAAAATCTAATCTATTGTGTGACCGCTTTTACCGTATACAATACATTGGTTGCAAACACTATAGAAGTACACAAAGGACTTTTCACAGATAGGGAATAGTTTTTTTTTCAGTGTTCCTGTATCGTGGCTTTTCTTTTTTTGGGTGCAATTACCTCCATTTGTACTTCAACCACGCCGGGGTTTAGTCTCAGGTGTTCACTGCCCACCTTCACATTTTTTTTTAATTGGGGGGCTCCAAAATTTGGGGAAAAAAATCTAATCTATTAGGTGACGCGCTTCCCCCCCGTATACAATACATTGGTTGCAAACACTATAGAAGTACACAAAGGAGCTTTTCACAGATAGTGAATTTGGTTTTTTGTTCCCGTATCTGTGAGCTTTTTATTTTGTGATGCAGATTACGCTCCGTTTGTACTTCAAACCCCCGGGTTTTTGTCTCTGACGGTGTCACTCCCACCTTTCACATTTTTCTCTAATTGGGCTGCTCCATTTAGTGGAAAAAAACTAACTATTTTTACGCGCTTTTCCTCCGTAACAAACTTGGTTCAAAAACTATAAATACACAAAAAGGGCTTTTCACAGATAGTGAATAGTTTGTTTCAGTGTTCACTTAGTCGGAGCTTTCATTTTTTTAGGCAGATTTTGCCCATTTGTACTCAACCCTGCCGGTTTATCTGCGACGGTGCAGCCTCATCCTTCACATTTTTCCTAATTGGTTCGCTCCATTTTTGTAAAAAATCTAATCTATTATGTGACCGCTTCCATCCTATACAATACATTGGGGTTCAAAACCAAAAAAAACACAAAGGCTTTTCACAGATAGTAATAGTTTGTTTTTTGTTCACTGTAGTCTTGAGCTTTTCATTTTTGAGTGCAAAAATTTCGCTCCCCTTTTTATTAACCACTGCCGGGGTTTAGTCTCTGGCGGTGTCACTGCCTCACCTTCACATTTTTCTAAATTGGTGCTGCCCATTTTAGGAAAAAAACTAATCTATTAGTGTGACGCGCTTCCATCCGAAAACAATACATTGGTTCAAACACTAAGAAGTACACAAAGATGCCTTTCACAGATACTGAACATTGTCTGGGGGGTTCCTGTACCCCGTAGGAATAAAACACTTAGGCCTTAAATTTTTGACTTTCTTTATCAATCTACCAAATAAAAATCATGGTAAGGCACGGCCGGGGCGGGGGCCGGGGGATTTGCAGCAGGAGAGGCGGGGATTCTGTGGCTCCCGCCCCAGTACACAGCCCACCAGTTTTCCCCTGAGCGTTCCTTTAAAATACGCACTTTTGTAGGGCTCACGTACCCCCCGCTGCGTGAAGAACAATTGAACCGTTTTTGGGTTTGTTTGCACCAATCATCATTTTAAACCCTTTTTCCCCTCCTCCAGGCCACAGCACGTTGAACAACCATCAGTCTCTTCACCCCCTCCCCAAATTGCCCGGGGATCAGAGAGTCTGACAGGCCACTGAGTCCTGCTTCTGTTCCCCAGAATCTGTTTTTTTGGAAAAGGGCCCCCAACACATTCTGGAATGTGAAAAGAGGCAGTATGCAGTGATGGCAAGTGTGTCTCTCTAATCTGAAGAGGGGGGAGCCGTGCCGGGGGCACACACCGCAGAACCATCTAATAAAGAGACTCAGTCCCCGTTTTTCTTTTTTGAGCATGGGGCTGGCCAGACCACCCAACAACACGGGGGTTTTTTAAGGGGTAGTGGTGGGGTAAAGAGGCCAAACCCCCCAACGGGTAGGAACGGGGGAAGGGGTGGAGCACTCTGAGGAAGAGATTCCCCAAAAGGTCCAAACAGGGGGGAAGGAGGTTCAGCTCCTTGCCGTACCTCCAGTTTGGCACCCGTTCGGAGCAGTTCTCTACAACAGCCAAACCGGGCCTCCCGACTTGCTCGCGGGGCCTTTTTTGATACATTTGCAGATTATTTGTTTGTAAAATAAAAACTTTTTAATCAAAAAATTAAAAAGGTAAAAGGTCAGAACCTAAATAAAAAAAATAGTGGAAACATGTGCGGTCAAAGCACTTTGTTGAGTTTCAAAGACACACGGAATGTGGCCAACCCCACAGCAGCACCTCATCTTCACCCTTTTGGGCCTCTCCTCCATTTCACCACAGCTGGAAATTTTTTTCAAAGGATCGCCATCGAAAAACCTCTTTTACTTTGTCCAAAACCAGTGTTATCCACCCACAGTGCAATTCCCGTCATCCCCACCCCAAACCAAAAAAACAGCCATCGGTACACGGCTGGAAAAAGACGGCCTACCGCAAACCATCCCCGAGCACAGCTCTAATGCGGGGATTGCAAAACTCCGTCCCTTAAAAAGCGTCATTCAGGCTGGGGGAGACGACATTTCCCCGGAAAATTTTGGCATTGGCAGTCCCACATTCAAAGTGCCCAGCCGATTTTTTTTCACAGGCAAGCCGTCCCTGGTCTGCAAAGCTGTTGAGGCAAAAATTTTAAACATGCGCTACTAAAAACCGTCAGTGCAAGGTCCACCTACCACCGAGGTGACCATACCCAGGCCAGGGACGATACCTTTTCCACGCCCATTGGGGGAATGTTGTGGGCCGGTAAGATCTTGCGAGTGGCGCTGTACGTTTTCTCCAAAACCCCCGGGGTTTCCCGAATCAAGTCTGTCCACTTTTACTCCTCCCCACCCAGTTCCTCAAAACATCGCTGCAAACCGTCCCGGTCTACCTCCACATGTCCTGGACGCTTACCTGATGCGCCATATGAGCACACCTGGCCAAAGGGGGAAAGGCCGCGAAATTAATTCCCCAGGGAATCGAAGCCACACACCAGGGGTCTGGAATCCAAAGCAGGAGCGCCCTTGGTTTTTTTCCAGCGAATCCCCACCAGCTTGGTAGTGTGGAAAATGGCCGAAATCGGTGGCAGCCGGGCCCCTTGGGGAACCTCACTCACATACCATGTCTGCCATGTGCCAAATTGTCGGCAGAGTTTTTTGAGGACTATCCGATCTTATGCACTGCTGCACAAGGCCGCCTAAAATGCCTCATTTTCGACGTTCCAGCAGGGGCCCAACGCCATTTCGCTCTGAACCCAGTTTTGGCCTTCCGAACTCGCACTAGTGACGTACCACCAGGGAATTTTAAAATTTCAAAGTTTGGAGGGGGTTGTGTGAGCAGCCCACAGTTATGGATACATCATCGGCGCAATCAACACGCAATTGCGCCGTCCACACTTCCCATTAATGGGGGGCCACTAGAAGGACATGTGCCACTTTTTTGCTCTTTATGATAAACACGGATGGCGATTTTAGATGACACTATCACCTGACTGCCCCTTACTCCGCTTTAAAAAAACTGCAAGCAATGGGGGTGGGTTTTGGAAGAGGGGGAGGAGAGGAGTCAAATTCCATCACCTTTTTGGAAAGTCGGGGGAAAAGTGGTTCCTCAAAAGGGCTGGGCAGGGCTCACTTTGTGAGGAGGAGGAGGAGGAGTCAATGGAGGAAAAACATCGCCCAAGGGGGGTAAAAAACGCTCTACCCCGTATGAGACAGGGGGGTGATGCAGAAAAGGCAGAGATAACCCTTTGGGGGACACGTTTTTTGCCAGTTGGGATCTGCAGCACATTTTTATTCATCTGAGTGCCTAAGAAACGCCGCCGCACGCCCACATTCTCACACCTGATTATTGGGGTACACCCCCCAACCCTCCTCCGGAAAGTAAAAGCCCATCACCCCCGTTAACCCGGGGGAGCGAAAAAATGCGGGATCCAAAGGGGTCACGGTGCAATCCCAATTTTTCCCCCTTACTGCCAAGCACTGCCTGCAACTGCTTAAAAGCACCTGGCTGGGGGCAGTGTAAGACTCTGAAAAAAGGGGGGAGCACCCATCCTTCCAAAAAAAAAAGACCATAGAAAAAAGTGGAAAATTTTTTTGGCAGCGCCACAAAGTCTCACCATCCGAGGGGCCCTCAGGGGAGGCAACGTATCCGTCAGATGGTGACAGACTATTGGGGTTTGCCTCCATGTCTCCCAGATGGCTCTTCCCCTTAAAAGTTTGGGTCTAAAAGGAACGGGGCCAACTTACCAGATGCTTTGGGGGGTGCTGGCTTGCCCTCCCAGTGTATTATCGGAGCGTTTCTTAGTCGCGGGGGGTTTTACTAACAGACCGTCGCATGCGAAAAAACCTCCAAATTAACCGGGGCTTTTTTTTCCCCCAAATGAACAAGGCAGGATCTCGGCAAATTTGTCTGCCTTTTCGATTAAAAAGGGGTTCGCAACGTTTCCGTCTCTGTTAGTTCTTTTTTCTACCCCAAACTCACCCCCGGGGCCCAACACTGCCATTGTGCTAAAAACGTTTTTTCCACGAACAAAACACAGCTCTATTTTGTGGGGTTCAGTAACGCCAGCTTTCCCCTGCTGTGTAAAGGGGCAAGAATCTCCTGTTCCCGACACATGGAAAAAAAAACACATGACCAACTGCTCCAAAAGGGAAGACCCCCCCCTCTTGTTAGCTAAAACATAAAATTGTGAAGTTTTGCAGGCCTAGAATGATAAATTTTTATGACAAAGGGACAAAAATAATTTGTCATCAAAGCGCATATCTGCAATTCTATAAAATGGTAACAAAAAATAAAACATGTCTACTCTTCCTTTTTAAAATTTTAATGCTAAAAAACATTTCAGACTTATTATTAATGCTTTTAAGGAACTTTACTTACCGAAAAAAACAGAAAAATGGATTACGAACATAAATCCTCATCTCTCATCACATTTTTTTATGACAGACATTTTTAAAAAACCATACTGACCAACTGTAACTTAAAACCCTAAAAAAAGGGGCCCGCAGTAACAGGGAATAATGTCCAATAAAAATTATTCTCAAAAAGTGCATCATCTACTGACAATAGGTATTAACCTGCAATGCTTTAAAAAAACACAAAGATATAAATTAAACTGGTAATAGGATCACATGCAAGTTACTCAGGGGCAATGTTATGTAATACGTACCAATTTTAATCCCCCGTAACCTTAGGGGTTTTTGTCTTTTTTCATTTTTTAAAAAGGGAATAATTTTTTTTGTTTTTCAAGGTGGAGTATTCCATTTTAAAAAATTTCTGCGAAATTTTTTTTTCGTCCCTAGTGCGCAAAACGCAGCCTAACCTCCATTTGATATCCTAATTGCCACACGCTAACCCACCCCACGCGGACAGTAGGGGAAAGGGGGGTTGGGATAAAGCTTTGCGCAACCAAAATTCTTTTACCCTCTTAACCTCTACAAGCAAAAAACATGATTTTTGCCGCAGCTTTATTGACGAAGTAAACACGGATTACCCTCAGGGGTTCCACTGCTATACAGACATAGAAAAACCTTTGCTATCCTAGCCTTGTTTTTCCTACACTTTAGGGACACACTTTTAAAATTTAAAAATGCCTAATGTTTTTTTTTAAACGTTATTTTTTTTGACATATTGTGTCATAACAATTGATATCCCCGCTGGACATTCAACAGCATAGAAAGTTCGATTTTATAAATTAAATAATTTTAAAATTTTGTGCTGTCACAAAAATTTCGATGATGATGATGATGACTATTACAAATCCTTTTTCTTCACTATTTAGGTTTAACATAGCGTTCCTAAGCATATTCATAAAAAAAAAAATGGCTTTTCTTAATTTACAACACTATATTTTTGTTACCAATTTTTTGGGTGTTGTTTGTTCCATTATTTTGCAGTGCATAATCGTTTATATTTGATTTTCTTTTTTTTCCTTCTTAAATTTTGAAAACATGGTATTTTTACCGTTTTAGCCTAATAGAAAAAATTAGACTCAGAGTCCAGTGGTTGATACCTTTTTAAAGGAAACTAAAAAAAGGGGGAAAAAAATTGCAAGTTTTTAAGGCACTCACGTCCCCTTCACGGGGGAAAAACAACTAAAAAAATTAAGCACACATATTTTTAAAACAACAGGCACAGGGAAAGGCAATAGGGGAAACAAGTAAGGACTGTATCAAATGTCATAACCACAGGGAAGAACATAAATTTTGGGGAAAGTTCCAGATAAGGAAAAATTTGATTGCCCCTCATTGGCTATTTTTTTTTTTCATGACCCCCAAGGGCATAGACCAGATTTTCCTTAATTGATAAAAAATGACATAAATCCATTTGACTATTTTTTTCCTCACTAAAAGTGTCAAAGGTCATGATGAGCAAAAATTTGAAAAACCTTTTTCTTTCTCAATTTTAAGTTTTTAATTTTTAAACCAGTAATTCCATATCCATGAGCATCCCCCGGGAAACAAAATCTTTTCCAAGGAAATTCATTAATTTTTTTGTGATTTTTTGCGCTGATAAAATTCATCCTTTTTCCCTTTTTTTGCCGGGGTCCCCTCACTTTCCCCCCCTCAAAAAATTTTCTTAGCTATTCCTGTGCCTGTTTGTGTGTAGAAATATGTATTCTTTTTTTTGGCTTTACTTTCCTGATAAGACACCGAGTAGTCTCAAAGCTTTGAATTTGTTACCATATTTTCAGTTAGCCATTAAACGTATCAACCACAAGGACGTCAAGTATAAATATTTTCATTTTGAATTAAATTTATTTTTATTGTTGTAGAAAAATTTTCATTTATTCTTGTTTGAAGTAATATTTTTAAAATGGCCACTAACAAAAATAACCAATATTTTGTGCCTACACCCCCTTGACCCTCGGCTTAACACCCCCAGTTGCTGCTCAGAAGTTAGATGCACAATAAAACAACGCTATGTGTTTGGGGTTTTCAGTAACGCCTGCTGTTCCCCTGCTGTGTGTCGGGAAAAAATTACTGCTGCAACTCAATTCCCCAACTTCAAACGTCTCATACGGGGCCTCTGCCTACACCCCCTTGACCCGGCTTCACACGCTAGTTTGCCAAATGTTAGATGCACAATGAAAACAATCGCTGATGTTTGGGGGGTTCAAAAACGCCGCTGTTCCCGCGGTGCCGGAAAATTTTTCGCTACTACCTAACATGGTGAAAAAAACATGACATCTCAAATGTGTAGGCACACAAGATAGGGCTCACCATATTTCTAAGCTAAACTTTTTTAAATCAACTTTAAAAACCTAAAATGATTTGTTTTTTCACAAATCTGTAACAAAAAATTTGACATTTATTAAAATAGCCATGTCGAAAACAAATGCAAACACAAAAGCCTACTTATGCTATAGATACGAGGGGCAACTTTTCACTCCTAGCTTAGCAAATCCAACTCACACAGATGACTCAAATACCCAATTTTGGAAGGCAAAGGGGGTTTGAATTTTTACAACTGCTGCTTTTCAAGGGGGTTTATTTTATTTTTTTTTCCCTTTGAAATAAAAGCATACAATAAAAAAAAAATTTCCCAATTTTATTAAGGACTGATGTACACCTGTAAAAATTGTGCAAACAATGCATGTGGAATAGCCCCTTTCAACTTTACTTTATTTGTGTAATTTTAAAAAACATATTTGATTAAAAGTTAACGCCCTATCATAAAGGTCCTTTTTGTAAAAGATAACGCTAACAAAATCATGCATTAAAACCTTGGAAAGTCAAAATGCATAGCACAAACAAAATATATACCGTAAGTGGTGCTGAAAAACGCAACTGATAGAATAGGGGGAAAGTACTATTTATCAGATGAATAGCGACACCTGTACAAGTCGATATAAACTGTACCTTAAAAAAAACACTGTTCACACCCACACGCATTTTTTTTTTTACTTGTATGTAAAGGGCCATCTGTATGTTTCTCATAGGGCATGTTTTGAGTAAAGCATCAGACAACGCCTTTGTGTTGTCGGTTTCGCTTTCGAGAGAACAGCCACCGGAATTAAAAAAGCTCATAAGACGCACAGACCCCAATACCCAACGCGCCCACAGGAAGCCAGTCTTGCGCCAAACAAAGCGCAGCATACATGCACGACCCTTTTAAAAAATTAAAAAAAAGATGTAGTAAACGCACCTTATTGAGGTACAGAATTTTATCGCCATCACCATCGTGGCTAGCAGTGCACAAATATACCTTTCATCCGTTGTCATCTTGCAGTCCACACAGGGGTAAATACTGTTTTTTCTATCACTTTTTTTAAAATTTTTTTGTTAATATAAAAAATTCCATATAATATTACAAATGGGGAAAATTTAGATATTTAAAAACTTTTTAGTGATATTATTCACAAATGAAAATGGTGTCATACGTTACTTACCTCTTAAGGATTCTGAAAAATTTTACTTTATCTTTATTTAAAAAACCTATAGCAGATTATTTAAAACCCCTTTTATTGTGGTTTGCATTCTTTTCAACATTTAATGTACGTTTTTTTTTTGTCAATTATTAATTTACATATTTTTTTAAAAAAAAAACATCATCTTTTTGGGACTAAAGGTTAATTTCTCTTTTTTTTGGGGTTAGACATTTTTTAAATTACACTAACAAGGAAATACTTGATCTGTATTTAAAATCCCCTTGACCCGGCTCCAACACCGCCAGTTGTTGCTTGGGGAATGCTGTTTTCACAGTCAACACTGCCCTGTGTTACTGGTTTTTGAATGTCACGTTCCCCCCCTGTTGGGGAACGGCAAAAAGTCCTGCTGCCTCCCCCTTCTCTTCTCATCCCTGGGGACAACACCCCAGTTGTTTTTTTCGGAATGCTGTTGCACAGTCTACACTTGCCCTTTTACGGGGGGTTAGAATTCAGCTGTCCCCTCGTTGAACGGAAAAATCCGCGCCTCCACCATGTTTTCCTTTCATCCCTGGGTTACAACACCGCATTTTTTTTTTCGAAGTGCTTTACACGTTACACTTGCTCCTGGACTGGGTTCATAAGCCTTTCCCCTGCGTTGAAAAGGGGGGGGAAAAAAAAACCCTGCCCCCCCCCTGTTCTTTCTCATCCCGTTCCTTCTCCATCCCCGGTTACAACACCGCCATTTTTCCGAAGTGCTGTTCACAGTCACACTTCCCTGTGTTACTGGGGTTTAGTAATGTCACTGTTTCCCCCGTTGAAAAGGGAAACAGTCCGCTGCCTCCACCATGTTTTCTTTTTATCCCTGGTTACAACCCGCCAGTTTTTTCCAAAGTCGTTACACCTGAACACTTGCTCCTGTGTTACTGGGGTTCAGAATTCACTGTTCCCTCTGGTTAACGGGAAAAAATCCGCTGCCCCACCCTGGTTCTCTTTTTCCCCCCTGGGGGGACAACACCGCCATTTTTTCTCGGGAATGCTTTAGCACAGTCTACCTTGCCCCCTGTTTCGGGTTCATAATGTCAGCTGTTTCCCCTCTGTGTGAAAGGCAAAAAGTCCTGCTGCCTCCACCAGTTTTTCCTTTTCATCCCTGGGTTACAACCCGCCCGTTTTTCTCGAAATGCTGTTTCACATCTACACTTTCTCCCCTTTTTTTACTGGGTTCATAATGCAGCTTTCCCCTGCTGTTGAAAGGGAAAAGTCCGCTGCCTCCACCCCGTTCCCCATTTTTTTTCATCCGGGGTTTCAACACCCCCATTTTTCCGAAGTGCTGTTACAAGTCTACAAAGGGGCT
>JARQOD010009622.1:0-30620 GCA_033576555.1 Oophaga sylvatica
ACAGGTGATGAGATCCTAGCCTACCCTGACTACAGCCAACCGTTCCTGCTGTATACTGATGCCATGCCAGCAATGAAGGACTGGGAGCTGTCCTAAGTCAGAAGCAAAATGGCCTAGAGAAAGTCATCGCATATGCAAGCAGGAAGCTCCGCCCGACCGAGAGGAACCCCGAGAACTATAGCAGCTTCAAGTTGGAGTTCCTAGCGCTGGTCTGGGCCATCACGGAAAGGTTTAAGCATTACCTAGCCTCCAGCAAGTTCACTGCCTACACTGATAATAACCCCTTGACGCATCTTGAAACAGCCAAGCTGGGAGCCATGGAACAACGCTGGATGGCTCGGCTGTCAAACTATCAACTCACAATCAAGTACCGGGCGGGCCGCAAGAATGCCAACACTGATGCCGTGTCCAGGATGCCTCACGAGTCAGACACAGAAGAAGAAGTGGACGACCTGGAAGAGATTGAACTACCTGCCTTTCACAGGAATGGGATGATCTACAAGCAACGAGCCTTCAGGAGGCAGCGTGGTAAGACGTTGAATCCTTTACCTCACCACAGCTGGAAGGAGACCCAGGACAGTGATCCAGTTGTCAGTCGTATCAAGGAGCTGATAACTCAAGAAGGTTCCTCCCTGGAGAAGGATGCATCTCCACAAGCAAGGCAGCTGTGGAATGAGGGAAGCCGTCTGTTCATCTACTGTGAGAAGCTGTGCCGGAGGTACGTCAATACAAAAACCCATGAGATGGTATGGCAGATAGTAGTTCCCAGAACGGATATCCAGATGGTGTTGGAAGCCTACCATGATCAGGCAGGGCACTTTGGCTGGAAAAAGCTAGAGACTCTGTTGAAGTGTTGTTTCTACTGGGTGGGAATTCACAGCTCCTGTCAGGAGTCAAACCCAGTACCTCTTGTCCTCTGGCCAGCAGCTCTACCATCTGAGCTATTCTGCTGGCTGCAAAGTTCCTTGCTGAACCCAGATACCATTGACTGTTCTTCCTGATTGGCTACACCTAGTGCTCTCTTGATTGGGCCTCTGATTGCCAATTACACACCCTATATAAACCTGGCCCTGTGGGTGTGTCATTGCGAGATTATTGAGCTCCAAGCCTTTAGTCAAGCGTTTCCTGCTGATCCATTGCTACAAACACTGCTCTCCTGTGAACCGACCTCGGCCTGCCTTCTGACTACGCTCTCCGCCTGATCCATTGCTACAAACACTGCTCTCCTGTGAACCAACCTCGGCCTGCCTTCTGACTACGCTCTCCGCCTGATCCATTGCTACAAACACTGCTCTCCTGTGTACCGACCTCCGGCTGCCACCTGACTACATTATCTGCCTGCTCCTCTGTTACCGAACTGCTCTCCTGTGTACCGACCTCCGGCTGCCACCTGACTACATTATCTGCCTGCTCCTCTGTTACCGAACTGCCTTTCCTGTGTACCGACCTCCGGCTGCCACCTGACTACGCTACCTGCCTCTGCTTCCCCTAGTGTTTGCAGTAACATCGGCTCCAACCCAGACGGGATCTTGACAGAATAATCTCGTGCCAAAATGGAGTCCGCTGTGAACACCCTGAGGAGGCAAGTTACGGAGCTTCAAAGTTTTTGTACTGACTCTCAAGGAAAATATGCCAAGTTACAAACTGATTTCACGGCGATACAACAGGAAGTAATTGAGCTACAAAAACAACTTCTGGACGTGCGCAATTCAGGGTCCGAATCAAACGCGCGGCTGCCGCTGCCTGCAAAGTTCAGTGGGGATCGCAAGCAGTACCGAGGATTCCTCAATCAATGCCGCATAACTTCCAGATGCAACCTGCTCCCTTTACCAGTGAGAGGAAGAAAGTTTTTTTCATGATAAATCTCCTGACGGATGAAGCTCTTGCTTGGGCTTCACCTTATGTAGAAAAGGACTATGCCCTCCTTAATGACCTGGAAGCTTTCATCGCAGCTATGAATCAAGTTTTTGATGACCCAAACCGCTGTGCCACAGCAGAAACCAAATTACATAATTTGCGCCAAGGACGTCGCTCTGTTGCGGAATATACATCGGAGTTCCGTCGCTGGGTGGCCGACACCACCTGGAATCCAGCGGCCCAGAGAAGTCAATTTCGACGAGGGTTATCAGAACCAGTGAAAGACGAGCTTGCCAGGGTTGAGACCCCTGACCAGTTGGAGGACTTTATTCAACTATGTATCCGGATTGACCAGAGACTTACTGAAAGGAGAAAGGAGAGACTGCGAGCACTTGGGAATAGCCCTGGCTTCTCATTTTCAGCATCGGACCACCAAGAAAAGACGCAAGGCGTGTCTGAACCGATGCAGATCGACGTCATCCGAAGACCACTCTCTGCACAGGAGAAGGAGAGGCGACGTGCAGAACATCTCTGCCTCTATTGTGGGGACCCTGGACACTATGCCATCAACTGTCCTAACAAAAGGACTATAGCCTTTACCAACAACAGGTCTGCCAGCAATATGGACCTTTCTCAGCAGTCGGATTCCATCTTGCAGACTATCTCATCAGTAACGCCAGAAATAGACAAAATACATACTACATCATCTCATTTTGTAATCCCCATTCAGGTTGTAATGGGCACCCAAAAAATACAATGCTCTGCCCTGTTGGATTCGGGAGCAGGAGGAAATTTTATGGACTTAAAATTTACACATGATAATAATATTTCCAGTAGGACCAAATCCACACCAATTGAAATGGAAACTGTGGATGGATCACCCTTGTCTTCTGGACCTGTCACGCATGAGACAATCGAACTGGAGATTTGTATGAACCGGATCATCATGAAGCTGTCAGTTTCCACCTTATTTCATCTCCGAAATTTCCGGTTATTCTAGGGATCCCCTGGTTTTCAGTCCATAACCCTTCTATCAACTGGGCATCAAGGACCATCACCTTTCCATCTGACTACTGTAAGAATAATTGTCATAAGGAACCCCCTGTTCTCCAACAAGTCCAAATCTCTGAGATTTCGCATGAGAAGGAAGAGAAACTACCACCTCAATATCAGCAGTTCTCTGGTGTCTGCAGTAAGAAGAAAGCAGATCAATTACCTCCTCACCGTCCTTACGACTGTCCCATTGAATTGCTGCCAGGAGCAACCATTCCATTTGGACGGATTTACAATCTTTCCGAACCTGAATTGAAGGTATTAAGAAAGTTCCTGGATGAAAATTTAGAGAAAGGCTTTATTCAACCTTCCACATCTCCAGCTGGGGCACCCCTGTTCTTTGTTGAAAAGAAAGACTCCACTCTGCGGCCATGTATTGACTACAGAGAGATGAATAATATCACTGTCAAGAATCGCTACCCGCTACCCTTGATTCCTGAACTATTTGAGAGACTCCGTTCTGCGAAAATCTTTACAAGCTGGATCTTAGAGGGGCTTACAACCTCATACGGATTCGCCCAGGAGATGAGTGGAAGACCGCCTTCAGAACGAGATATGGACATTTTGAATCTCTGGTTATGACCTTTGGTCTTAGCAATGCCCCAGCCACCTTTCAACATTTTATTAATGATGTATTTCGAGATTTCTTGGACCAATTCGTTGTGGCTTATCTCGATGACATTCTTATATTTTCAGACACCTTGGAAGAGCATCGCAGGCACGTCCAGTTAGTCTTGGAACGACTACAGGAGAACCATCTTTACATTAAACTTGAAAAATGTGAGTTTGAACAAACCAGTATCTAATTTCTGGGATATATCATCTCCCCAGAAGGTCTGAGCATGGATCCCGGCAAAATCAATGCTGTAGTGGACTGGCCTGTTCCAAGAAATTTAAAAGACGTCCAGCGTTTCATAGGATTTGCAAATTTTTACCGAAAATTTATAAAGAACTTTTCACGGATCATTCTACCAATTACTACACTAACAAAAAAGACCAAAGCATTTTTCTGGTCTCCGGAGGCACAGGAGGCTTTTGACAAATTGAAAACTCTTTTTACTTCTGCTCCATTGTTAGTACACCCAAATCCTGAATTGCCATTTACTGTCGAAGTGGACGCCTCGGACTCTGCAGTGGGAGCCATTCTGTCTCAGCGAGTTGGGGACAAAATGCAACTTCACCCATGTGCGTTTCTTTCCCACACCATGTCATCTGCAGAAAAGAACTACGACATCGGTAATAAAGAACTGTTAGCCATTAAAGTTGCCTTCTCCGAATGGAGACATCTTTTGGAAGGTGCCAATCACCCTGTGACTGTCCTCACGGACCACAAGAATCTTGAATTCCTCCGTACAGCAAAAAGATTGTCTGCAAGACAAGCACGATGGGCCTTATTTTTCTCAAGATTCAATTTTATAATTTCTTACCGGCCTGGTTCAAGAAATGGCAAGGCTGACGCCCTGTCCAGGATGTGTTCGGAACCTCAGGAGAGGTCTAGTAATGACGATACAATTCTAGGCCCTAAAATTTTTTTGGGAATATTGCACTCTAGAGGACTATGTAATAGAATTAGAGATGGATATCAAGAGGACTCTTTCCTTAACCATCCTTCGGAAGACGTCGATCTTTCATTCAAAGAGGGGTTTTGGATGCAGAAACACAAAATATATGTACCTGAATCTTCTCGCCTTGAAGTCCTCAAAAGTGTCCATGATTCTAAACTGGCAGGACATCCTGGAGTTGCAAAAATACAAGACTTACTACTGCGTTTCTTTTGGTGGCCTAATTGTAGGAAGGACGTGAGGAAATATGTTTCAACCTGTTTAACATGCGCACGAAACAAGACCCCACGATCGTCTCCTCTAGGACTCTTGCAACCACTTCCAGTTCCATCCAGGCCTTGGGGATCTATTTCCATGGATTTTATTGTGGAACTACCCCCTTCCAAACAGATGACCGTCATCCTTGTCATAGTGGACCGACTCACAAAAATGGCCCACTTTATTCCAACTGAAGGAATTCCTACTGCTGAAAAAACTGCAGAACTGATAATCAAAGAGGTATTCAGGTTACATGGAATTCCTGACAGCGTGGTGTCTGACAGAGGCGTTCAGTTTACTCAAAATTTTGGAAGAGTTTCTGTACAGCCTTGGGAGTCATGGTGAATCTTTCTACCGCTTTCCATCCTCAGTCCAATGGCCAGACGGAGAGAACGAACCAGACTTTGGAGCAATACCTCCGTTGCTTCATTTCCTATCTTCAGGATGACTGGGTGGACTATTTACCAACAGCAGAGTTTGCCTACAACAACTCCATACATAGCGCTACATCTCAAACCCCATTTTTTGCTAATTATGGAGTACATCCAGTATTTATCCCTAATCTGCCAGTGAACACTCCCATTCCTGCTGTAAATGACAGGCTTGCAAAATTACAGGAATCCCAGAAGGAATTATCAGAGATATTACTCAAGACCCAGGAAGTATATAAGGAAGCAGCAGATAAACATCGGAGAGTGCCCCCTGCTCTTCAGGTTGGAGACAAAGTTTGGCTGTCCACTAAAAACCTTAAGACACATGTGCCATCCTCCAAATTGGGTCAGAAATTCATTGGACCTTTTCAAATTTCTGCAAAAATTAACCAGGTTGCTTTTCGTTTAAAACTTCCCAACAATCTAAAGATTCATCCAGTGTTTCACATATCCTTGCTCAAACCCTTCTGTGAAAACCGTTTCCAGGAAGAATTCAGCCACCTCCTCCACCAGAAAGGATCCGTGGTGAAGAAGAATACATTGTGGATAAGATTCTGGACTCCCGAAAATTCAGAGGTAAACTGCAGTATCTGGTGCAGTGGAAGGGTTACGGACCAGAGGAAAATTCATGGGAACCAAGGGACAACGTCCATGCTCCTAGACTAACAAGAGCCTTTCATCAGAGGTACCCGGATAAGCCAGCTCCTGAGATGTCCAGAGGCCATCCTGGAAGGAGGGGAGTACTGTCAGGAGTCAAACCCAGTACCTCTTGTCCTCTGGCCAGCAGCTCTACCATCTGAGCTATTCTGCTGGCTGCAAAGTTCCTTGCTGAACCCAGATACCATTGACTGTTCTTCCTGATTGGCTACACCTAGTGCTCTCTTGATTGGGCCTCAGATTGCCAATTACACACCCTATATAAACCTGGCCCTGTGGGTGTGTCATTGCGAGATTATTGAGCTCCAAGCCTTTGTAGGTTCCAAGCGTGTTCCTTCTGCTGCTGATCATTGCTACAAACACTGCTCTCCTGTGAACCACCTCGGCCTGCCTTCTGACTACGCTCTCCGCCTGATCCATTGCTACAAACACTGCTCTCCTGTGTACCGACCTCCGGCTGCCACCTGACTACGTTATCTGCCTGCTCCTCTGTTACCGAACTGCTCTCCTGTGTACCGACCTCCGGCTGCCACCTGACTACGTTATCTGCCTGCTCCTCTGTTACCGAACTGCCTTTCCTGTGTACCGACCTCCGGCTGCCACCTGACTACGCTACCTGCCTCTGCTTCCCCTAGTGTTTGCAGTAACATCGGCTCCAACCCAGACGGGATCTTGACAGCTCCATTGAGAGGTGGTGCAAAAACTGTGGACCCTGTGGCCTCAGAATAAAAGACTACAGCAGCCAGAAGGCACCCCTGCAACCCATCAAGACGACTCGACCCTTGGAGATTGTGGCTCTGGACCATGTAAAGTTGTCACCCAGCCGGTCAGGATACTCCTATGCCCTGACCATGGTGGATCACTACTCCAGGTTCCTGGTGGTCGCCCCTGTCAAAGATCTGACAGCTGAGACAGCAGCAAAGACATTCCAAGCGTATTTCTGCAGATCACATGGATATCCTGAGCAGGTGCTAACGGACCAAGGCCCAGCCTTCAAGGCTGAATTTTTCAAAGAGTTCTGCCATCTGTACGGATGTAAGAAGATAAGAACCTCACCGTACCACCCACAAACCAATGGTCTCTGTGAAAAGATGAACCACATCATCATCGACCTGCTGAAGACCTTACCACTTGAGGAGAGAAATCTGTGGCCAGACCTACTACCTGACCTGGTAGATCTGTACAATCACATACTTGTGAGTTCCACCAATTGCACCCCAGCTTACCTCATGCGGGCAAGACCAGGAAAGCTGACCATGGATCTGGAGCTTGGTGTTGTAGGACCAGAAGCAGATGTGACCACCGAGGACTGGGATACGACCAGACAGGAACAGTACAGAAAAGTACAGGCCTGCATTGAAGATAGTCTCAATCGGGTGAGAGACAAGCAAGAGACTTGCTACAACAAGTGTGCGCCAGCAGAACCCTTCACACCTGGTGAAGTCGTGCTGAAAAGAAAGAGGAGGATGCACAAACTCGATGATCAGTGGGAAAGAGAGCCCTACACTGTGTTGAATTCAATGTTTGATAACAGGAAAACGTGTTTAATCAGTAAGGATGGAGGGAAAACGACTACAACTGTATCCAGAGATCAACTATAGTTGTGTCCGGATCTGTTAAAACCCAAGAGGAAGAACCTGTCATCCATAAGGAGGAACATGGCGAAGCAGTCATACATATTGGGAGATTTCCTGCGGATTGGCCCCGAATTGGAGAAGCCGTTATCATCCCTGTACTCCAATTCTATCAACAACAAGGAGAACCTCTACATCAAGTTGAGCCGGTTGCCGCAGCAGAGTCTGTTCCAGAGGAACCTGCTCTGTTATGAATGTGCTAGAGATGGTTTCTGAGCAGAGGCTCCCTCTGGTGGTTGCAGACAGTGCTGAACCTTTCAGCGAGGAGTGGCAATCTGGGTTCACTGACTGGTCTGATATAAGGGAGGTTCCCTCCCATGATGGTTGCCGGTGATCAATTGTTCTTGTCTCAATTGTGGTTCCTGGTTCATTTGGAAGTTTGCTGGAGTCTAGCCTGCATCTCCTGCTTTCAGATAAGAGATTTTTTGTTTTTCTTTTTGTGCTTGCTTTTTGCATTGTTTTCTGCACTTTTGTGGAGGTCAGCCAGGTCCCCTCATGGGGCCTGAGCTCCTCACAGTTTATCTGCAGCCACTGTTATTTGCTCATTTGCTTTTTACCTGTTTTTCCAGCGGCTGCGGCTTGGTTTTTGTTCACACTGAGATCTGATTTAGTGGGTGGCGAGATCGTGTGATCTCAGTATTTTTGTAATCAGAATTGTTGGATTTTTGTAGGGTTTTCTGGGTTGCAGAAAGTAATCTCTCCTGTCCTATCCTATTTAGTCAGCTTGTGGCCCCAGCGTTTGCTCAGTCTATTTTCTGCCTATGTTTGTATTTTCATCTTGTCTAACCGCCATTATATGTTTGGGGGCTTCCTATTTTCTTTGGGGATCTACTCCGGGGCAGATAGCTTTCATCTTTCTGCCTTTAGGTGTAGTTATCTCTCAGGCTGTGACGAGGCGTCTAGGATCAACGTAGGAACGCTCCACGGCTACCTCTAGTTGTGTCGTTAGTTTAGGAATCTGCAACCCATCAGTTACCAACATCTCAGGTGTTCGGCTGCACTGCTGTTGTTCCTGTCCTCCTCCGCTACCGAAACATAACAGTATCACCGGCCATAACTGAAAATTATATGGTACTCACAGAAGGGAAAAATAGTGTGGAAAGAAAAAAGTTGTCAGAGTTGTCAGAGATTTTTTTTTTTTTTTCTGTCTGTTGCATTTTTTCCCTCTTTTTCTCTGGGTGCTGAGGAGGATTTTTTTTTCTCTCAATGGAGTTTGCACAGTTGTCTGGCCTGTGGATCAGCTTGCCACTGAGGTTCGGAGTATTGCTACCTATCTTGCTGGGTTGCCAGATTTGTTTTTGGGGGATCGGGCTAAATTTCTGAATTTCAAAAATAACTGTAAGTTGTTGTTTGCCTTAAAGCCTAAGTCCTCAGGTAACGCTGCACAGCAGGTTCAAATTGTCATCTCTCTCCTGCGCGGCGATCCTCAGGATTGGGCTTTTTCCCTGACACCTGGGGATCCTGTTTTGAATGATATTGATGCATTTTTTCTGGCTCTGGGGTTATTGTACGATGAACCTAATGTCACTGATCAAGCTGAAAAAACCTTGTTGGCATTAAATCAGGGTCTTGAAGACGCTGAGTTGTACTGTCAGAAATTCCGAAAGGGGGCAGTCCTGACCAATTGGAATGATG
The DNA here is from genome assembly GCA_033576555.1 of Oophaga sylvatica. Lineage (NCBI taxonomy): Eukaryota > Metazoa > Chordata > Amphibia > Anura > Dendrobatidae > Oophaga > Oophaga sylvatica. The sequence continues at coordinate 9,088 of JARQOD010009622.1, forward strand.
ATGCTTTGGCAGCCCTTTTTCGGAAGGGGCTGTCAGAGAATGTAAAGGATGTTATGGTGGGATTCCCTGCTCCCTCTGGTCTCAATGATTCTATGTCATTAGCGATTCAAATTGACAGACGTTTGCGTGAGCCCAGAGGTATGCGTGAGATAGTGTTGCCTTGTGAGCCAGCTTCTGAGCCCATGCAGTGTGATAGAGTGACTTCTGGGGCTCAGCGTCATGCGTTTCGAAAGCGCAATGGGTTATGTTTCTACTGTGGTGATGCCTCTCATGCTATTTCAGTCTGCCCTAAGCGGGGAAGACGTTTTGCACGCTCAGTTGTCTTGGGTAGTGTTCAGACTAAATTTCTGTTGACTGTTACCCTGATTTGCTCCCTGTCCACATTTTCTGCTCAGGGTTTTGTTGATTCAGGAGCAGCTATTAACCTGATGGATTTTGACTTTGCCAAACGTTGTGGGTTTCCCATGATAACCCTGCGGAAGTCTATTCCCCTACTGGGCATTGATTCCACCCCTTTGGCGGAGAATAAACCGCAGTTTTCTACTCAGGTGATAATGAGGATTGAACCAGATCATCAGGAGAGTTGCAAATTTCTGGTGCTGTATAATCTGCATGACATTATTGTACTAGGTTTCCCTTGGTTACAGTCTCATAATCCTGTTTTGGATTGGAAATCTGTGTCTGTGACCAGTTGTGGCTGCCAATGTGTTAATGCCGACACTCCTGTTTTTTCTGCCTCTCCCAAGTCTCAGGATGTTCCTGACTTTTTGACTGATTTTTTGGATGTATTTAGTGAAAGTAAATCTGCATCTTTGCCCCCTCACAGGAGCTACGATTGCACTATTGAATTAGTGCCTGGTGGTAAATTTCCTAAAGGTCGCCTTTTTAACTTGTCTGTACCTGAACACGATGCTATGCGATCTTATATCAAGGAGTCATTGGAGAAGGGTCATATCAGACCATCCTCTTCACCCTTGGGTGCCGGTTATTTCTTTGTGGTCAAAAAGGATGGTTCATTGAAGCCGTTTATTGATTATCGTCTCTTGAATAAGATCACTGTGAAGTATCAATATCCGTTACCCTTGATTTCTGACCTGTTTTCCAGGGTAAAAAGTGCTAGTTGGTTTACCAAGCTTGACCTCAGGGGGGCGTATAACCTTATTCGCATTAAGCACGGGGATGAATGGAAGACGGCGTTTAATACCCCAGAGGGGCATTTTGAGTACCTAGTGATGCCCTTTGGGCTCACTAATGCTTCTTCCGTCTTCCAGTCCTTCATGAATGATATTTTCAGGGATTTTGTGGATAAATTACTGATTGTTTATTTGGATGATATCTTGATTTTTTCCAATGACTGGGACTCTCATGTGAAACATGTTCGGACTGTGTTCCAGATTTTGAGAGAGAATGCACTGTATGTGAAGGGATCAAAGTGTCTTTTTGGCGTACAGAAGGTCTCATTTCTGGGATTCATTTTGTCTCCGTCTGTTATTGAAATGGACACGGTCAAGTTTCAAGCCATCTGTGATTGGGTCCAACCTACTTCATTAAAGGCTCTTCAGAGATTTTTGGGTTTTGCAAATTTTTATCGTAAATTTATTGGTAATTTCTCCGATACTGTTAATCCATTGACTGATTTGACCAAAAAGGGTTCTGGTGTGGTGAATTGGCCTCCAGAGGCAGTCTCTGCGTTTCAGGAACTTAAGCAGAGATTCACTTCTGCTCTTGTTCTACGGCAGCCTGATGTTTCTCTACCATTTCAGGTGGAGGTTGATGCCTCTGAAATTGGGGCAGGTGCCGTTTTGTCCCAAAGAGATCCAGAGACCTCTAAGATTAACCCTTGTGTCTTGTTCTCTCGAAAATTTTCTCCAACTGAACGTAATTATGACGTGGGTAATCGGGAGTTATTGGCCATGAAGTGGGCCTTTGAAGAGTGGAGACATTGGCTGGAAGGAGCCAAACATCAGGTGGTGGTCCTCACGGACCATAAGAATCTGGTTTATCTCGAATCAGCCAATCGACTTAATCCTAGACAGGCCAGGTGGGCCTTGTTTTTCACATGTTTTAATTTTGTGGTTTCTTTTCTTCCTGGCACTAAGAATGTTAAGGCGGATGCCCTCTCGAGGAGTTTCTTTGCGGACTCTCCTGAGTTATCTGATCCTACTGTTGTTTTGAAAGAGGGTGTAGTTCTTTCCGCCATCTCGCCCAGTTTGAGACTGGCCTTGGAAGGGTGTCAGGAGGATAAACCTGAGCGCTGCCCTATTGGGAAATTGTTTGTCCCAGACCAGTGGAAGAAGAGTGTGATGTCTGAGATTCATTGTTCCGCTTTGGCTGGTCATCCCGGGATTTTTGGTACCAGAGACTTGGTGAGTCAGTCCTTTTGGTGGCCTATTTTGTCTCGTGACGTCAGGGAATTTGTGCAGTCCTGTGTGACTTGCTCTCGCTCCAAGCCTTGCTCTCGCTCTAGTGGTTTGTTAATGCCATTACCTGTGCCCAAGAGGCCATGGACCCATCTCTCTATGGATTTTATTTCCGACCTCCCTGTCTCTTAGAGAATGACCGTTATCTGGGTAATCTGTGATAGGTTTTCCAAGATGATACATCTTGTGCCATTACCTAAGTTGCCTTCCTCCTCCGAATTGGTGCCTTTGTTCCTTCAGCACGTGATTCGGTTACATGGCATTCCGGAGAACATTGTGTCTGACAGAGGAGTCCAGTTTGTTTCCAGATTTTGGAGGACATTTTGTTCTAAACTTGGTGTTCAATTATTTTTCTCCTCTGCTTTTCAACCTCAGACCAATGTACAAACCGAGAGAACAAACCAGACCTTGGAGACTTATTTGAGATGTTTTGTGTCTGCTGGTCAAGATGACTGGGTCTCTTTTTTGCCTTTGGCTGAGTTTGCTCTTAATAATAGGGCTAGCTCTGCCACCTTGATGTCTCCATTTTTCTGCAATTTTGGGTTTCTCCCTCGATTTTCTTCGGGACAGGCGGAGGCTTCTGTCTGTCCGGGTGTTGACTCTGTTGTGGAGTGAATGCAGCAGATTTGGGACCAGGTAGTGGAGAGGTTGTCTCTCTCTCAGGAGAAGGCCCAACGGTTTGCCAACCGGCATAGGACTGATGGTCCTCGGTTTAAAGTGGTGGACTTGGTTTGGTTGTCCTCAAGAAATTTCCCTATGAGGGTTGCATCTCCAAAGTTTAAGCCCAGGTTCATTGGACCTTATAAGATCATGGAGATTCTTAATCCTGTTTCCTTCCGTTTGCTTCTTCCAGGGACATTTTAGATCCATAACGTGTTCCACAAGTCCTTATTGAAGAGGTTTGTCGAGCCAGTAGTTTCTATGGCTGCGCCTCCTGACCCTGTTTTGGTTGAGGGCAATCTAGAGTATGTGGTTGAGAAAATATTGGATTCTCGTTTTTCTAGACAGAAACTCCAGTATTTGGTTAAGTGGAGAGGTTATGGTCAGGAGGACAATTCTTGGGTGTTTGCTTCGGACATCCATGCTAGGAAACTGATCTGTGCCTATCACCGAGCTCATCCTGATCGGCCTGGTTGCACAAGTGAGGGTTCGGTGACCCCTCCTCAAGGGGGGGTACTGTTATGAATGTGCTAGAGATCATCGCATATGCAAGCAGGAAGCTCCGCCCGACCGAGAGGAACCCCGAGTACTATAGCAGCTTCAATTTGGAGTTCCTAGCGCTGGTCTGGGTCATCACGGAAAGGTTTAAGCATTACCTAGCCTCCAGCAAGTTCACTGCCTACACTGATAATAACCCCTTGACGCATCTTGAAACAGCCAAGCTGGGAGCCATGGAACAACGCTGGATGGCTCGGCTGTCAAAATATCAATTCACAATCAAGTACCGGGCGGGCCACAAGAATGCCAACACTGATGCCCTGTCCAGGATGCCTCATGAGTCAGACACAGAAGAAGAAGTGGACGACCTGGAAGAGATTGAACTACCTGCCTTTCACAGGAATGGGATGATCTACAAGCAACGAGCCTTCAGGAGGCAGCGTGGTAAGACGTTGAATCCTTTACCTCACCACAGCTAGAAGGAGACCCAGGACAGTGATCCAGTTGTCAGTCGTATCAAGGAGCTGATAACTCAAGAAGGTTCCTCCCTGGAGAAGGATGCGTCTCCACATGCAAGGCAGCTGTGGAATGAGGGAAGCCGTCTGTTCATCTACTGTGAGAAGCTGTGCCGGAGGTACGTCAATCCAAAAACCCATGAGATGGTATGGCAGATAGTAGTTCCCAGAACGGATATCCAGATGGTGTTGGAAGCCTACCACGATCAGGAAGGGCACTTTGGCTGGAAGAAGCTAGAGACTCTGTTGAAGTGTCGTTTCTACTGGGTGGGAATGCGCAGCTCCATTGAGAGGTGGTGCAAAAACTGTGGACCCTGTGGCCTCAGAATAAAAGACTACAGCAGCCAGAAGACACCCCTGCAACCCATCAAGACGACTCGACCCTTGGAGATTGTGGCTCTGGACCATGTAAAGTTGTCACCCAGCCGGTCAGGATACTCCTATGCCCTGACCATGGTGGATCACTACTCCAGGTTCCTGGTGGTCGCCCCTGTCAAAGATCTGACAGCTGAGACAGCAGCAAAGACATTCCAAGCGTATTTCTGCCGACTACATGGATATCCTGAGCAGGTGCTAACGGACCAAGGCCCAGCCTTCGAGGCCGAATTTTTCAAAGAGTTCTGCCATCTGTATGGATGTAAGAAGATAAGAACCACACCGTACCACCCACAAACCAATGGTCTCTGTGAAAAGATGAACCACATCATCATCGACCTGCTGAAGACCTTACCACTTGAGGAGAGAAATCAGTGGCCAGACCTACTACCTGACCTGGTAGATCTGTACAATCACATACTTGTGAGTTCCACCAATTGCACCCCAGCTTACCTCATGCGAGCAAGACCAGGAAAGCTGACCATGGATCTGGAGCTTGGTGTTGTAGAACCAGAAGCAGATGTGACCACCGAGGACTGGGATATGACCAGACAGGAACAGTACAGAAAAGTACAGGCCTGCGTTGAAGATAGTCTCAATTGGGTGAGAGACAAGCAAGAGACTTGCTACAACAAGTGTGCGCCAGCAGAACCCTTCACACCTGGTGAAGTCGTGCTGAAAAGAAAGAGGAGGATGCACAAACTCGATGATCAGTGGGAAAGAGAGCCCTACACTGTGTTGAATTCAAGGTTTGATAACAGGAAAAAGTGTTTAATCAGTAAGGATGGAGGGAAAACGACTACAACTGTATCCAGAGATCAACTAAAGTTGTGTCCGGATCTGTTAAAACTCCAAGAGGAAGAACCTGTCATCAATAAGGAGGAACATGGCGAAGCAGTCATACATACGGAATTGGGAGATTTCCTGGCGGATTGGCCCCGAATTGGAGAAGCCGTTATCATCCCTGTACTCCAATTCTATCAACAACAAGGAGAACCTCTACATCAAGTTGAGCCGGTTGCCGCAGCAGAGTCTGTTTCAGAGGAACCTGCTCTGTTATGAATGTGCTAGAGATGGTTTCTGAGCAGAGGCTCCCTCTGGTAGTTGCAGACAATGCTGAACCTTTCAGCAAGGAGTGGCAATCTGGGTTCACTGACTGGTCTGATATAAGGGAGGTTCCCTCCCATGATGGTTGCCGGTGATCAATTGTTCTTGTCTCAATTGTGGTTCCTGGTTCATTTGGAAGTTTGCTGGAGTCTTGCCTGCATCTCCTGCTTTCAGATAAGAGATTTTTTGCTTTTCTTTTTGTGCTTGCTTTTTGCATTGTTTTCTGCACTTTTGTGGAGGTCAGCCAGGTCCCCTCCTGGGGCCTGAGCTCCTCACAGTTTATCTGCAGCCACTGTTACTTGCTCATTTGCTTTTTCCTGTTTTTTCAGCGGCTGCGGCTTGGTTTTTGTTCACACTGAGATCTGATTTAGTGGGTGGCGAGATCGTGTGATCTCAGTATTTTTGTAATCAGAATTGTTGGATTTTTGTAGGGTTTTCTGGGTTGCAGAAAGTAATCTCTCCTGTCCTATCCTATTTAGTCAGCTTGTGGCCCCAGCATTTGCTTAGTCTATTTTCTGCCTATGTTTGTATTTTCATCTTGTCTAACCGCCATTATATGTTTGGGGGCTTCCTATTTTCTTTGGGGATCTGCTCCGGGGCAGATAGCTTTCACCTTTAGGTGTAGTTATCTCTCAGGCTGTGATGAGGCTTCTAGGATCAACGTAGGAACGCTCCACGGCTACCTCTAGTTGTGTCGTTAGTTTAGGAATCTGCAACCCATCAGTTACCAACATCTCAGGTGTTCGGCTGCCCAGCTGTTGTTCCTGTCCTCCTCAGCTACCGAAACATAACACTGCTCCAGCAGAATCCCAAGAAGCAGAATCCCAAGAAGCAGAATCTCAGGAAGAAGGATCCCCTGCAGAGACAGAACCGGATAACCCAGCCCAGAGTATACTTGCCAGTCCTCTAGAGAGATTAAGGCAATTCTCTAACCTACCAGCACGTAGAACAGACAGGGACACTGACACCACGCATACCCCCTCACTACGTAAGTCGACCCGTAGTACGAAAGGACAACTCCCTGCAAGGTATAAAGACTAGGCAACCTCCTAATAACAGTAGATAGTTACCCTAGAGGTATTGTACATAATTGTAATATATTGTAATTTCTATTATGCCTTACCCAGTTGCTTACTAATTTGTCTTTTGCTTTTAATGCCAATTCAGGTGAAATGGACACTGTTTACTTGTTTTTCCATTACCCTTTGAGCAATCTTCAAAAAGAGACTTGGACTTTTCGGTTGCCCATCCCCTAATTGTTTTTACCATGTACCTATGTATATAGTTATTTATTTGTCTATGCAACAGTTCAAGTGCCTTGCCTCCCGTAAAGGGAAGATATAGTTTGTCTAATGTTTACTGTTTTGTTTTGTAGAAAAAGTATTTCAGCCCTGGAGTGCTGAGTTGTACTAGGGGGGAATGTGAGCCCAGCTTCACTCAGTTCCACAAATCCAGAAGGGTGCATGAAGGATTGTACCACTAGAGGTCTCACTATACATACACACACCTTCACCCTTCCCCTAAGACTACCAGAGGGAGTCCTAATAGGAATATAAAAGGAGGGTGAAGGCAGGAAGTCAGTGGAGTTGAGAGCAGACTTGAGAGTAGTGCAGCTCAGCAGAGTTGAGCAAAAGGCAGAAGGCTGCAGTCTGCAGCAGAGTGAGTTCAGCTCAGTTCAGTAAAGAGCTAGGAGCGTGCCGACGCTCTGAGAGCGACAGAAGAGGCAGCCCACCAACTGCCAGTGTGTATAATCGTGTGAGGGCCCGAGTAGGCCGAAGGCAACAGGGGAGTAGCAAAGGGGCAGAAGAGCCTAACCAGCTCACCCCAGCAAGTTTAAACCGGACGCCGGGTCCGAGCCAATAGGGATCTCCATGACCCATTAGGAGAACACCGGAATAACTGGAGGACTACAAGTCCCAGGAGCACCACAGAGCTGATACGTAACAGGGTCAGGAGGACGGAGTTCAGACAAGCAGGGCCCTGCAATCAGGGACACTGTACTTAAAGGGAAGGTCCAATCACAAGGTCAGCCGGGTGCAGGACAGAGATTGAGTTAGGCCCAGCTGCAGGCAGGCCAGAAACTCCTTACGGAAAGGCAAGGAACAAGGAAGCCTTAAACCTACTTAGTGGGAGAATCTGGATGTGCACCCTTCACCCTACAGTGCTCCGGGATGTGCCTGCAACATCTTCAGTAAAGGTACCAAAGTGACTGTGTGTGTGTCCACCTTCTTGTCCTTAACCTGCCAGGTCTCCCTTCGTCCTGCATCCCTACACATCTACCTGCCCTGGAAGGACACAGCCTCACCTGTAGGAGGCCTAACATCTAGCTGCACAACACCATCCCTTCCAGAGGATCTGCACAGCTGTGCTGGTCACCCTGACCAGGTACTACAGGTGGCGTCACGAATCATCATGCAAACATTTATTCCCCTGTAAATATCCCCCATTTATGGTGAGCGCCCAGGGCCACGGACCGAGCTGTGTTGCCGTGACATCCCCCCCATAGGAGTTAATAGGCTCGGATCCGAGTTCCCCCACTGCCCTGGAAGGGCGGCTCACCAGCAGCAGAATCCAGAAGACAGAGGACGGCAGGTTCTCTGTCCCAATTAAGACTCTTCTTCAAAGCAGCAGCACATGTGAGCCGGAGACTCCATAAGTGAGTGTGATTCCTGAAATAGGTTACAGCTGCATGTTATGAGAGTGAAGTTCAACTTAAATAAGAGACAGAGAGCAAGAGGAACTTGGACGGAGCTTATAGCAGCCAATGCCTCACAGAACAGCGCTAGAAAGGAGACCTTACATCCCACCTGTAATAAGGGGATCCTAAACTGCTTTCAGGCTGACCTACTCAAGTACGACCTGTATTCAATGCCCTGGATGCTTTGCCTGCAAAACTGTAAGTAAAGCTTTGAAAACTGCAACTCGCTGACTTTCTCAGTTTCTTCCTGCGGCACCCATTGCACTCAGCTACATCTCCCAGCACTATTACTACCTTTCACTACATCTACCTGCCCTGGGATCCCATAGCCTCACCTGTGGGAGGTTGTACCAACTCTGCTGCATCTCACCATCTATCCCAGAGGATCTGCAACGCTGCGCTGGTCACGAATACCTACACTACAAACTCTAACCATCCCCTGTAAATAATCCCCCTTTTATTGGACACCCAGGTCCACGGACAGGGTCACTGCCGCTGTGACACATCCCTTCTATACACCGGCCCAGTACCGAGTATCCCACTGCCCTGGCGGGCGATCCACAGGAGTGTTTCATCGCTGCCATTTCAAACGCACATAATGGTGCCGCGCAGCTGCACTCCGATGTTTCCTCCGGGCCCCACCTGTTTCCGGTGGGGACGCCTCCAACCACTCCACCCATTTACTGGTATTACGTTTGGGAGGGCGAGGCCTTCTATTCTTTATCCGCACACACTAGGGACGGACCTTGGGATACCGACAGGGAGATTTTGGCGCCCTAACTCACAGTTATGCCCATCTTCATCTTAATTTGCACAAAATCAGTCTCTTTCACAGCACAAGTCAATTCTAGCTTGTCAGTCACATCTAGCATTTCAAAAGCATCTTCAAAATTCTCATCTTCCAGTTTTCTGAATACGGCAATTGCTTTCAAATCATCTATTTCTTTCATTCTCTGCTACAGAAACACATCCCTTGGTCTGTTTCGCCCCAGACTCAAGATCATTAACTCCCGGAGTAAGAAGTCACTGAAGGAGAGTACTGCCCCTCTGCTCTGTCTTCTGCCCTTGCACCACATCCTTTCTGTTTGTACTCACTGTATCTGTGGGGTCCCTTGGCCGTTTTGCCCTGGTTCTAAGTGTTTCTGCCCAAACAATGAGTTGCCACATGCTTGTCTTCTCTCCTGCAATGGCCTGTTGCTGAACTATTCTGGTGCTGTGAATGACTGAGGCTCACTTCTCTTCTAGTTGCCTGACTGCTGTGGCGTCCTGGGCCTAAGCCCTTGTGGACTCTTCAGGCACTCCTCGCCCTCTGAATCAATCTAAGGCTTACCCCTAGCTTACCACACAGCAGCCCCTCCTACTATTAACCATGTACTTACATTATATACTATCTAAGAACTGTGAGCACTAAATTGCCCCCCCATCTAGTGGCCAATCCTACTAACTGCACTTTCCCTAACTTTATACAAAATACACAATACAGTCTTATCTCCTTAGGTAACACACAGAATAGTGTAGCAGTACCTAGGTGACACACATAATGGTAATACACATGTACATGTAGCAGTACCAGTAAAATATACAAAAGGAGTAAAAGATAAGGCAATAACATCTTCCATACCCTTACACAATGTTGTGAGTTTGTTCCTAACACACTTGTCAACTCTCAGGTCCCAGTACTTGTATCTTGCCTGCTGCACCCGCCAGTGCTCACCTCAACGGCAGCCTGAGCCAGCTGCACCCACCAGTGCTCACCTCAACGGCAGCTGAGACAGCTGCACCCACCAGTGCTCACCTCAGTGGCAGCTGAGCGAGCTGCACCCGCCAGTGCTCATCTCAGTGGCAGTCGAGCCAGCAGCACCCGCCAGTGCTCGTCTCTCCATCAGACTGTCCTGTCTGCACCTGCAGTTCCTGTTATCTTCTCTGCCTGCCTGTATCTGTTGGACATTCTGCCGTCGCGTACACGTTCCTAGGGGTCAGCCGCCATCTACCCAAGATCAGTCCTGGAGTAGCATCTGGATCATCTCCCTTGTCCCTCCACGGACCTCAGTGTCATTAGCTGCTGCGTGTCTGTGGTCAGATTGGGGGAGGCTCCTAGTCACGTCCCTCCAGGTCTTCCTTGGCCTTTGGCACAGTTCCACCACCCAGCCCGTTACAAAATATAGTTTCCTATGTTGAAGAATTGATGTGAAACACAAAAATCGAATGTTATACGGTTGATCCAATGGATCTGATTTTTTCCACACCCATAGACTTGAACAGACGAGTCTCATCCAAAATCCAGAGAAGACTAGTGCATGCTCTGATTTTTTTTTTTCTACGTGAACGCCGTCCTTGTGGAAAAACGTGATTTGATTAATTTTGGTTGTTGTTTTCTTCAGCATTTGGAAACAAAATATGGCAATTATGGTAAAGCACTGCAGAAAATTTAGTTGAAACTTGTATCAGAAAAATAAAATTGCATAAATTATGACAGACTGGAATACATCTCTTGTGGTGGCGCTCTGACTCTGCAGTTGCGCCAAAGTCATTGCACATCTCTTAATGAATTTGGCACATCTTAGCCCAGTGCAAGCTTCATTATTGTATACCAAAATGACAGTCTGGATGTATCTGGGACCATATAACATTAAAGTAGTACTTGGAAATCAAGACGCCCACAGATTATTTTACACATTTGGCCTCGACGGTTGACGTTTGCCCCCGTCTCATTGTCCATTTGAGGAAGAACCTCTGAAACAAAGAGTTAAATTTTAAGCTACTAGTTTTTAAGGGTTACTTTGTTATCTCTGACTTCTACATGTTCTGGTCAGGAAACAGAAAATTTGAATATGAAGGAGGAAGTTTCTAATCTCATCAGGTATTTGTAGGTGAGAAAATAGTCCTCTTGACCTGATGGCAATGGTGGCTGTGCAGCAGAACAGACAGCCCCAGAGTCAAGGGCAGGATCACAGCAGCTGCCAGATTAATGGCTCCTTATCTCTACCCTATGCCTCTTTATTTGTATTGTAGAGACCAGATCTTTTACCGTTGTAACATTTCCAGGGATATAGCTCTAGGATCGCTGTCTGGGTAGACAGAATGGCACGAAAACAGTTCATTCAGACAGCAGTTCTGGTGTAAAACTGGCCGCAACCAGTTTTATTAAAGTCCACAGCAAACAGATAAAAACAAATCATAAACAGAAGACCTGGGCTTGTCTAGCCACTAATTACACTTAGATAGATTGCCCTGTCTATCCGGGTCCCGGCTCTACCAGCCTGGCCCAAAACAACACATATGATATATGTTACCAGTATGGAGTTTCACAGATACTCCTCCTTGTGTCTGAAGGCACCTTCAATGTCCAGACTTGAGAGAGATCCACTCCTATTCAGCCGCTATTCGCACGGATTCTCACTGCGACTACTCCTGTGTCCGGGGTACTTCCTGCACCCAGACTGAGATAGCTCACACTCCTGGAGACACCTTCTGTACCTGGACCCCTTGTCCAGATTAAGCGTGCTCCCACTCCTGGAGACTGCTTCTTGTGCCTGGACCCCTTCCTGTGTCCAGACTAAGCCAGCTCCACTCTTGGAGACTGCTTCTTGTGCCGGGACACCTTCCTGTGTCCAGACTGAGCCAGCTCTCTGACTGTGTTCCAACACACCTACTTCTGGTCTCCTAATTAACACCTGAGTGATTTCAGGCCTGAGCTGCAAGTGTGTACTGAATGTAAGGTGTAGTGACCTTTCTCTACCACTAGGTCTACAAAGCCACACACCTCCCTTATACCAGTCAGTAAAGTAGCTAGGTGAAATATACACCCCATTCAATACACATACTCTCACTGTCTCACATATCCCCCCCTCTTCTCCAGACCGGAGGGCTGGTCATCCAGACCGGAGGGCTGGTTAACAATCCAACAGAGACAGTGAACTCTGGACCAGTCATGGCCCTCATCAGCTTCATCTTCACCACTGTCATTTGTATCTTCACCTGAGTCATAGCCAACATCAGCTTTCTCTTCATCTGAAGCATCCGTACTACCCTGTACCCTCCCAGGCCTATGCTCTCTGCGGGCCTCGGGTATCCTGCACGGTTTCATCTTGACCTTAGGGCCGGGCTCAGTTTCGATATAGAGCCTGGCCAGAGAAGTACGACCCGGCACATCAGAACACTTCTGCTGACTCTTCCTCAGAAACTCACGTACCTCCTGTTCCTGGTGCACTGACCATGTGTCACCAACTATCACAGAAGGTATAGGGGGTTTTTCACTTTTCTCCAGTTCCCCTTGAACCTTCTTTACTTCATTGAGTTTCTCCAGAAGATGCTCATGGCTCTCATCACGCTCCTTCATCACAGTTTGGAGTCTTCTCCGAGAAGCAATCAATTCATCTTGTACCCGTGGGACGTCCTTCATGTCCTCAGCCCCTTCTTCAGGCTCTTCTGGTAGGACATGCTCAGAAGCCCCACCGTCAGTCTTACATTCTACTTCTTCATTTACATCATTATGGTCTCCAATATCTCCATTTTGTGATTTATCCAGATCCTTGGTATCACTCGGGAACACCGCTGGGGCTCTGGGCGCCGAACTTCCAGCCTGAGCTTCACGAGTTGCAGCTACTGATGAGGCATCTGGTTTGGTGTCTACCACTTCTATGGCTTTTTCCACCTCTGCAGCATCACCTTCAGAGTCCTTGGCATGATGCAGATCCACACCACACACCGACAACTTCTCATCTTCAACAGCATCCACTTGTGCTGTGTTCAGGTTCAGAGTCCTGCCTTTAAAGCTCAGCTCTCCTCCTTTCACCTTAGTCTTCGCCAGGGAACCGGCCAACTGTAAAACATCTTCAGATGCCATCTTCTGTCTGGCTGTAAGGTCAGCATCAGCTTTCTTCTCAGGACTCTCAACCTCCTCTGCTACCATGCCTTCCTCATTTGCACTGGTTGCTTTATTGTCATCAGATGATTCACTATCACTCCCACTATCCCTGTCTGACCCCTTTTTCTCAGCCACATCCGGGTCACTTTCAGGGTTATACAATTCATTCTCATCCTCATCCTGCTCACTTTCAGGAGTTACAATTCATTCTCATTCACATCTTGATCTGGAACCTTAGTTAACATGTCATCCACAACATTAACTTCACCATCTGGTCCCTGGTTTCCCTCGGTGGTCCCTCAAGTATGTGACTATGTGACAACCCCAGCACTATACTTCCATATAGCTCAGGTACTAGGAGCTGGCTCACGACCTCTCCCTGGACTTCAGTGTCCCTATACAATAGGCTATTGTCCATGGCAGCATGAGGAAACCTCTCCTCAGAGCCAGGCTCCTGGGAAACCTCATTTAGAACAATCATATTTTCCTGTGTCGTCCTAAGAGTGGGGTCTCGCACTGCTCACTCTCAAAATTGTCACAGGACACAGGCAAGTCAGGGACACTCGGTTCCCGAGAACCACCATCCTCGTCTCCCAACATCACCTGCAAAGGAATTTCATCACTATCACAGTCATAATTATTATCAATATCATTATCATGATTATGATCAGCATCATCATCACTATCATGATCATCATCATCATTATCATTATCAGCATCAGCATCATTATCATGGTCATCATCATTATCAACATTATCATCATCATCATTATCATGGTCATCATCATTATCATGATCATCATCATCATCATCATCATTATCATTATCATCATCACATAAGTTTAACGGCCCACTAGCATTGTGTTCCGCCCCTCGGGACTGCGCACCCTCAGTAGGAGCTTCATCACACTGTCCATCAGAAACATTTCTCCCCCAGAGACCCTTAGATCGGGGAAAGTCATTACCCAATATGACGGGGTGCACCAGGTTCTTCACTACCCCCACTTCATATGAAACCTCCCCGAGTTTGGGGACCAAGTCAACGGCAGTCTCTGGGTAGACTTTGGTGTCTCCATGGATGCACACCACACTCCGGTGCTTATCAGGGATGAAGTCCCTATCAATCAGGCTGTCCCATACGGAAGTCACTGGACTCTCTGAGTCCAAGAGGGCCTGTGCTGGGCAGTCATTTACAACCACCGGGAACACCTGTGGTTCAGTCTCTTCGGCTGAGGTGGACACACACACAGGCTCTGCGCAGGGAGAGAGGGATCCGCCAACATCACAACACATAGGCTCCCCCTCTATTGGACAGTTGGCTGCAATTTCACGACATCTCCAACACTGTCCATCACACTCTCCCACCCATATGTCCCCTCGGGCCTGAACCCGCTTATCAGCATACCCCATGTCCCCAACAGCTGGAACGCTCTTACCGCGAGAGTTCAGCGTCCGGGAACTCTGAAGTGACGACCTCTCAGACGGCTGTACCTCAGGAGGACATGCTCGGGTGTAGCGGTTCACTACCACCTTTTCAACTCCATAATCAGGCCTGCTGACTGCAGACTCCCAACTGTATCTCCAGTCATGAACTCCCCTGGCACGGGCTGTCACCGTAACACCCAGCCGGGCAAGAATCTCCTCTTTCAGCTTGGCATAGTCTTGGCTGTCCTGCTCGCTCAGGTCAGCATAGGCCCTTTGGGGCTCTCCAATCAGATAGGGTGCGACCATCATGGCCCATTCAGATAGGGGCAGATTCTCCTTCTCTGCCAGTCTCTCAAACCTAGTGAGATATACCTCCACATCGTCTCGAGGTGTCATTTTTTCCAAGGACCGTCTTACCGCCTTCTTTACAGCGGACAACGCAGGTGTCTTCACAACATTACTTCGGGACGCGGCACCGAAATCCTTTTTTTGTGCTGCCATCCGCTCAACAAATAACTGGTTATTCTCCTGCTGCTGCTGCAGGAATTGCTGCTGGGCCTGCTGCATGCGCTGCTGGTGCTGCAGGCGCTGCTGCTCCATGCTCTGCTGCATGCTTCGCTGGGCCTGGACCAGGTACTCAATGAGCTCCTCCATACTGCCGGACTTATCTGTCTCAACCACGGCAGTCTTATGTTGCACATTAACTTGCGCCATTTCTTCAAACAGCGCCTCCATGCTGTCATCCATGCTGTCAGACTTCTCTGTCTCAACAACGGCAGTCTTCACTCAAGACATACACACTCCACAGTCTTTTCCACAGAAACTTTAGCTCTGCTGTGCAGACACTTTTTTTTTTTTTCTCTGCAAACTCTATTAGGGCCACTGTCTCCTTAAGACTGCTCCAATAGACGTTTCTCTTTGCTGCTACACACTCCACAGTCTTTTCCACAACAAGTTCAGCTTTGCTGTGCAGACACACACTTTTTTTTTTCTCTTTGCAAAGTCTATTAGGGCTACTGTCTCTTTAAGACTGCTCCAATCAGACGTTTCTGCTGACACACTTTTTTTTTTTTTTCTGCTGCTATTTCAACAGACTTCACCTTTATTGCTGTCTCTCGCTACTGTGCCGCACGCACACTCCAGCACCAACTGTATCAGCCACTGCGCTGCCCCAGCATTCTCCGCCAATTGTAACATTTCCAGGGGATATAGCTCTAGGATCGCTGTCTGGGTAGACAGAAGGGCACGAAAAACAGTTCATTCAGACAGCAGTTCTGGTGTAAAACTGGCCGCAACCAGTTTTATTAAAGTCCACAGCAAACAGATAAAAACAAATCATAAACAGAAGACCTGGGCTTGTCTAGCCACTAATTACACTTAGATAGATTGCCCTGTCTATCCGGGTCCCGGCTCTACCAGCCTGGCCCAAAACAACACATATGATATATGTTACCAGTATGGAGTTTCACAGATACTCCTCCTTGTGTCTGAAGGCACCTTCAATGTCCAGACTTGAGAGAGATCCACTCCTATTCAGCCGCTATTCGCACGGATTCTCACTGCGACTACTCCTGTGTCCGGGGTACTTCCTGCACCCAGATGAGATAGCTCACACTCCTGGAGACACCTTCTGTACCTGGACCCCTTGTCCAGATTAAGCGTGCTCCCACTCCTGGAGACTGCTTCTTGTGCCTGGACCCCTTCCTGTGTCCAGACTAAGCCAGCTCCACTCTTGGAGACTGCTTCTTGTGCCGGGACACCTTCCTGTGTCCAGACTGAGCCAGCTCTCTGACTGTGTTCCAACACACCTACTTCTGGTCTCCTAATTAACACCTGAGTGATTTCAGGCCTGAGCTGCAAGTGTGTACTGAATGTAAGGTGTAGTGACCTTTCTCTACCACTAGGTCTACAAAGCCACACACTCCCTTATACCAGTCAGTAAAGTAGCTAGGTGAAATATACACCCCATTCAATACACATACTCTCACTGTCTCACACCGTTTATAGTGGTCCATCTGGATACTGACATATTAACTATGTAAATAAGTGCATTTACACTGCACTGTTATTGGAAATAAGAGGGAATCTCACTACCAGATAATTCGGCAGTGAAAACAGGCTAAACTCAACTAATGAAATTAATTATTTTTAGGCTTGCTTAAAAATAATTGCTCCCAGCAGCACATCGTCTTGTGTAAATTGGGCATATGCTGTTGAGAACAAAGCCAGCCTATGCACACAGAACGATCTATTAACTGAACTCCAGGACAGCAGGGGACAGGAGACCCGAGGCAGAGTTACCAGGGACAGCCAGGAACTGAAGAAAAATAAAGGGCTTATTAGTAACAGAGGGCAAGAACCTGCAGAGACGGCCTAGTAAGAGTACAATGAAGCACACAACAATCAGGGTCCTCCACTAAAGGAGGGCGACATGATATAGTCAGGAAAAGCATCAGATTGGACCACAGATGGTCCAGACCAGGTGTGAAGAACTAAAGAGCCGTCAGAACGCGCGGCTGCGGCCTTAGACGCATGCGCAGGTCTGCCGCCGGACATGAGGCCGGCAGAGCAGAGTAGAGACACCGGGACCCTCGAGCAGCCGTGCACCGCGCCACCGGAACGGAGGGGTAAGTATTAGGGAGCGGGGCGAGCGCGGCTGCTGCTGGAGTCATGACAGGCGCGGCGGCAGTCATGACAGTACCCCCTCCCTTACGTCTCCCCCTCCGGAGGTTGGCCAGAAATCTCCCCAGAATACGAGGAGCATTAATGTTCTCCCGTGGTTCCCACGATCTCTCCTCCGGACCGAAACCTTTGCAATCAATAAGAAAGAGGGTTTTCCCTTTGACTCTCTTCATAGCCAAAATATCCCTTACCTCAAAAACGTTGTCGCTACCAATTGACTGAGAGACTGAGGTGGATGCAGAATGGTACCGATTAAGAACAACCGGCTTGAGGAGAGAGACATGGAAGGCATTTGGGATCCGGAGCGAAGCAGGCAATTTTAATTTGTAGGCCACATCATTAATGCGTTCTAGCATCTCGAAGGGACCAATATACCGAGCACCCAACTTGTATGAGGGAATCTTCAGTTGGATGTATTTAGACGAGAGCCAGACTTTATCGCCAGGACAATATGGTGGGAGATCCCTCCACCGCTTGTCTGCATGCCTCTTCATCCGGATCCCAGCTTTTTTGAATGCTTCTTCGGTCTCCTTCCAGATTTTAGAGAACTCCACGGACAGGGCATCTGCTGCGGGCACTCCTGAGGCTGAGAACACAGGGAAAGGCACCCCAGGATATCGGCCAGAGACAACAAAAAACGGCAACATGGTGGAAGACTTGCTGGGGTGGTTGTTATAGGCAAACTCAGCCCAGGGAAGAAGGCTGACCCAGTCGTCATGATGGGCGTGGGAGAAATCTCGCAGGTAAGACGTTAAAACTTGATTAGTACGTTCCACCTGCCCGTTGGTCTGTGGATGATAAGCAGAAGAGAAGTCCAGATTAGAGAGGGAAGTAAACTGAACTCCTCGGTCAGACACGATACGCTGAGGGAATCCATGGAAACTGAAAATTTGATGAATAAAAATCTTGGCTAACTCTGGTGCCGACAGTAGCCCCTGTAGTGGAACAAAATTAGCCATTTTGGAGAATCGGTCCACAACCACCAGGATAGCTGTACAGCCAGAGGAACGAGGCAGGTCAGTGATAAAATCCATGGCAATATGCTGACAAGGAATCGCAGGAACTGGCAAAGGGTGAAGAAGACGGACGGTAGCCGTCTTGGGACTTTGTTTTTTGCACAGGACGTACGGCCCCCTCCAGAAGGTATCGCCATTCCTCCAGAGCCAACTTTATAGCCAACAATTCCCGATCTCCAATCGAAAACTCTGCTGGAGAAAGCAATTTGGAGAAAAATCCACAAGGAACTAGGTGGCCAGATGATTTCTTTTGAGAAAGTACCGCACCGACTCCCGAGGAGGATGTGTCCACCTCCAGGATGAAGGGTCTGCTGACCTTTGGCCGATGAAGGACTGGAGCAGTCGCAAAGGCTCATTTCAGGGTCTGAAAGGCAACTTCAGCCTCTGGAGTCCAAGAATTAGGTTTAGCTCCCTTCTGGGTAAGAGCGGAGATAGACTTGGACACCGAGGAAATATGGGGAATAAATTGCCTGTAATAGTTTGCAAAGCCAAGTAACAGTTGCATGGACTTGACTCCCACAGGACGAGGCCATTTGTTGATAGTGGACTGTTGTGAATGGGTTTGAGATGAGTTCTGAACAGAGGCTCCCTCTGGTGGTTACAAGCGGTGCTAGTGAAGATTGTGGGGACTGGGAATCAGGTGTTACTGACTGGTCTTATATAAGGGAGTCATTTTCCCATCAGGGTTGCCGGTCATCAATTGTTCTGGTCTGAATCCTTCATTCCAGTTTCCCTTGTAGCCTGCTGTGTCGTGTCTGCATCTCCTGCTTACAGATAAGACTTTTGCTTCTTTTGTGTTTATTCTATATTTTTGCATTTTGTCCTGCACTTCTTTGGGGGCCTTCAGGGTCCCCTCCGGGGGCTTCTGCCCTCTCAGTTTAGTTCAGCCACTGAGTTTTCTTCTTTTGCTTTTTCCAGTTTTTTCAGTGGCTGCTGTTTTGATTTTGTTACACCAGAGAACTAATTTAGGTGGTAGAGGTCGTGTGATCTCAGGTGATTTTGAAATTAGTAGAGTTGGTGCTTTTCAGGGTTTTCTGGGATTGCAGTAAGTACCCTTCCTATCCTTTTCTATTTAGATAGTTTGGGCCCCAGCGTTTGCTCATACTATTTTCTTTCTGTGTCAGTATTTCCTCTTGTCTAACCGCCATTACATGTTTGGGGGCTTTCTGTTATCTTTGGGGTTCTGCTCCGGGGCAGATAGCTTTCCTATTTCTATCTTTAGGTGTAGTTAGTTTCTCAGGCTGTGACGAGGCGTCTAGGACCAACGTAGGAACGCTCCACGGCTGCCTCTAGTTGTGGTGGTTAGTCAGGGTACTGCAATCTCATAGATTCCAACTGCTCTGGTGTATTGCCTTTTTTACCTGCACTCCTCAGCTACCGAAACATAACAGTATCACCGGCCTAAAAAATTGAAAATTGTATGGTACTCACAGAAGGGAAAAAAAAAAATATTGTGAAAGAAAAAAGGTTGTCAGAGTTGTCAGAGATATTTTTCTGTTTGTTGCATTTTTTTTTTTTTCCTCTGTATCTCTGGGTGCTGGGGAGGATCTTTTCTCCCAATGGAGTTTGCACAGTTGTCTGGCCGTGTGGATCAGCTTGCCACTGAGGTTCAGAGTATTGCTGCATATCTTGCTAGGTTGCCTGTTGTGGAACCTAGGATCCCCATGCCAGATTTGTTTTTAGGGGATCGAGCTAAGTTTCAGAATTTCAAAAATAATTGTAAATTGTTTTTTGCCTTAAAATCTAAGTCCTCAGGAAACGCAGCGCAGCAGGTTCAAATTATCATCTCTCTCCTGCGCGGCGATCCTCAGGATTGGGCTTTTTCCCTGATACCTGGGGATCCTGTTTTGAGTGATGTTGATGCGTTTTTTCAGGCTTTGGGGTTATTGTACGATGAGCCTAATGTCACTGATCAAGCTGAAAAAACCTTGTTGGCATTAAATCAGGGGCTTGATGACGCTGAGTTATACTGTCAGAGATTCCGTAGGTGGGCAGTCCTGACCAAATGGAATGACGACGCTTTGGCGGCCCTTTTCCGGAAGGGTCTGTCAGATAATGTAAAGGATGTTATGGTGGGATTCCCTGTCCCCTCTGGTCTCAATGATTCTATGTCATTAGCGATTCAAATTGACAGACGTTTGCGTGAGCGGAGAAGTATGCGTGGAATGGTGTTGCCTTGTGAACCAGCTTCTGAATCCATGCAGTGTGATAGAGTGGTGTCTGGGGCACAGCGTCATGAGTTTCGAAAGCGCAATGGGTTATGTTTCTACTGTGGTGATGCCTCTCATGCTATTTCAGTCTGCCCTAAGCGGGGAAGACGTTTTGCACGCTCAGTTGTCTTGGGTAGTGTTCAGACTATGTTTTTATTAACTGTCACTCTGATATGCTCTCTGTCCTCATTTTCTGCTCAGGCTTTCGTTGATTCTGGAGCAGCTATTAACCTGATGGATTATGATTTTGCTAAACCTTGTGGGTTTCCCTTGATACCCCTGCAGAGGTCTATTCCCCTACTGGGGATCGATTCTACCCCTTTGGCTGAGAATAAACCCCAGTTTTTTACTCAGGTGATAATGAGGGTTGAACCTGATCACCAGGAGTGCTGCAAATTTTTGGTTCTATATAATCTGCATGACATTATCGTGCTGGGTTTCCCTTGGTTACAGTCTCATAATCCTGTTTTGGATTGGAAATCTGTGTCTGTAACCAGTTGGGGCTGCCAATGTGTTAATACCAACACTCCTGTTTTTTCTGCCTCCCCCCAGGCTCAGGATGTTCCTGACTTTTTGTTTGATTTTCTGATGTGTTTAGCGAAAGTAAATCTGCATCCTTGCCTCCCCATAGGAGCTATGACTGCGCTATTGAATTAGTGCCGGGTAGTAAATTCCCTAAAGGTCGCCTTTTTAACTTGTCTGTACCTGAACATGACGCTATGCGGTCTTATATCAAGGAATCATTGGAGAAGGGTCATATCAGACCATCCTCTTCACCCTTAGGTGCCGGTTTTTTCTTTGTGGCCAAAAAAGATGGTTCATTAAGGCCGTGTATTGATTATCGTCTCTTGAACAATATTACTGTGAAATATCAATACCCGTTACCCTTGATTTCTGACCTGTTTTCCAGGGTGAAAAACGCTACTTGGTTTACCAAGCTTGACCTCAGGGGGGCGTATAACCTTATTCGCATTAAGCACGGGGATGAATGGAAGACGGCATTCAATACCCCTGAAGGGCATTTTGAGTACCTAGTGATGCCCTTTGGGCTCACTAATGC